>JAPJBO010000562.1:0-151136 GCA_030068145.1 Diplonema papillatum
TTGTCGTCATCGTCATCCTCTTCCTCTTCTTCATCCTCTTCTTCTTCCTCGTCCTCTTCCTCTTCCACCTCTTCTGCTTCCTCGTTGTCCTCTTCTTCTGTCGACCCCACACTCTCCATATCCGTGGCCGCCCGCTTCCTTCCAGACATTTTGTACTTTTCACTGCCCAAGTTCCTGGATTGTTTCGACTGTTGATGACAAGGCATTGAAAAAGCCGGTTTTCCGGGGGTTTCCCCAATCTCGCCACTTGGTTTCAATCGTCATTGCTGACGAATTTTTGACATTCGAGGGCGGCAATGAAAAGATTTGCTCGAAATGGGTGAATTCCATATTTTTGGGAATTTTTTGGCGCCTCCTGAGCACCCCTACAGAAAAATCCAGATTAAACCGGACATATATGTCCGGTTGGTCGGAGTTGGGTTAAAGTGGTGCTAATTTCCTCATTACCTAGCCCCCCCCGTGCACCCGGGGAGGAATGGCGAGACCAAACTAGTCGTTGGTGTGGACAACACCGCGGTAGTCGGTGCTTGGAACAAGAGGTTCTCGCACACTATTCCTCTTTTAGACATGTTATGTGAAGCATACGCTCTGGTGGAGGTCGTCGGGTCAGTGGTTTCATTGTTCTACGTGGAGTCGAAAAACAACCCGGCCGACGCTTACACTCGGATCTTCGGAGGCGCGCGAGCCGCCGATCCGACGTTCGCCTCGTTTTCCGGTAGCTAAGCAGGTAGGCGCGGAATCCTACCCATGTGTCGCTTTCTTAGCCGCCGTGTTTACTGGAAATGCTGGGAGGGTGAGGGGGAGGGGTGGGAGGGGGGTAATCAGACAAAGTAAGTAGAGACCGTAAGTGCGCACAAACAAAGGAAGCGCCAGATCCGTTTTTGTGTCTAACAAATGCAATTTGTCAAGAACAAAAACAGATCGATGGCAGCGTACTATCCTCACTCCCGTTAGATGAACAAAACAGGTTTGAAGGAAGTCGCATCGGGGAGGTGACGCTTGACGAGTACACGGCTGCTGGAGTCCGGGGTGCAAGTTCATGGTACATAAACTCCCAGTATAACTGTGAAAGGTTGCATCGATTGCCCCCTGTGGCACCTCCGTGAGACCAACGAGCAGACCCACCAAGTGGGACTACCTGCTGAGAAGAACATGTATTACAATTCCCCAGAGAGCTAACTTCTCAAATCACAAAAAAAAAGCATTCACCAATGTCGGACTGGCGAGCTTGGGTCGAGAACCGCCTGGGCTTCTTAAGCAAAGAGGGCGACACCGAAGATGACAAGTGGAGGAAGCAGGTCTTGTTCTCGTTCCTCTCCATCTGCAGCTTTTTCGGCGCGGTGTGCGTCATCACCTTCCTTGGCGAGCCGTTGCAGTATCACGTCATGGGCACCACGACGACTTCGTTCTTCGTGCGTTTTTCTGGTGGTCACGAGAGAAGCCAGCAACCAGTTTCTCGCCATGTTCGTCATCCAGATGCTGGTGATGCTCTTCGTCATGGACGTCAACCTCGCATCGCTGTCGATGACTAGATCGTGGACGTTCTTGGTCGTGGTGCTGGACGTGCTGCTGGTGTCGAAAGCACCGAGGTGGGTGTCAACGAGCGCAGCTGTGTCCGGCGTGGTAGGGTTGTGCATTGTTGAGTTGGAGCTGGCCACACGGTTCGGGGTGATGGACCTGCCCGGGCTGCCGTCGTACGAGAAGAGGACCGAAAAGTTCTGCGCGGACCCTTCCCGCCCTGCGTGCAAGGAGCCTCCTTGCGCGACGGGAGTTATCGGCTTCGCGACTTCTGCCAACGGGATAGTCATATTCGTGGTCGACTTCGTGTCCACCCGCGCTTTTGCGGAAAGTGTAGAAGTTGAAAAGCAGAGGATCAGACGGTCCATCAGTGTGGCCCACCACGTCGCGGTGCTACTGGCTGAGTTCAACCTCGAGGCTGCCAACGCCGCGCTGAGCAGCAGCAGCGAAGACGTCCCACAAGGTCTGCTCGACGCTTTCGGGCAGCTGGTGGCCAACTTGGAGTCGTACCGACCGTACCTCCCGCACTCGTGCTTTAAGCCATCCAGGAAGGACTTCGATGAAGATGATGCAAGTACGTCGATAGTCAGCGAGCTCACCACGAGCTCTCATAACCTGCGGGCTCCCAGCACGTGGAGTCATCAAGCAAAGCTTGAACTTTCGTCTGGCCTTTCGCAGCGGATGATGTCGATGCTCTCATGCAATGTCATTGGCTCCACGTCAGCGCTTCTGCGCTCGACGGCGGAGTACACTGATTCCTTTTCCGGCTATCTCTCCGCTTGCATCACGACCGTTGCGAACTGTGGGGGACTGGTCGACCTCTTCGTCGCAGACAGAGTCTACTCGACGTTCAACGTCGCCAACAGGTGCCCCGCGTACTCGAAAGCCGCCGTGCGAGCGGCGTTTGCTCTGCGGACGCTGTTTCCGGAGGAGATGAACTACGGTGTTGGGGCAGGCCCCGCTTTGTACGGAGTTCTCGGCTGTGCTTCGATGAAGCGGTTTTCGACGATCAGCTCCGTGATTCGCAGCTGCCAAGGGTTCGAGCGGATCGGTCGAATGCTCAACAAGAGTATCGTCGCGGACGCGCGGGTAGAGGCGGACACTTCCGTGTTCTGCCACTTCCGCTTGGTTCCCGTTCGTGTGATGTATCGAGCGCACTTGTTGGACGACCAGTCGACTCTGATGCTCATGTGGGAAGCGATCGAACTGATCGACGAGGATGCTGCTGCAGGAACGGAATGGATGTATGAACTACAAGAACACAAGAACCCCGCGGCTGGGTACAACGAGGTTGCCGTCGCTTACGTGCAAGGCCATGGCAAGGCCGAAGCCGACACTTCACATTTACACGCCCAAGACAATGACGATCTCGACTTCGTCGAGCTGATCGACGGAATCCGTTCCAACTTACTCCCGCGAGAAATTGAAATCATTCTGTGATGACGCGGCCAAGGCGACCGCTTCCACAAGATCGATTGGGACTTGCTTCGTCGGAAGGACGACCCCAACCCCAAGCCATTCTGCATCCCCGTCCCCCTATTCTTAGTACTAACAATCTTGCGGGTTGCCCTTCAATGTATTGCGCAGTCTTAAAAGACGTAGACAGCGTGTTTTGGTGGTTGAACAGAATTCCTTACCTGAATATACACACAAGTGGGAAAACGATCACCCGGCACTCACAAACAAAACGAGGCGCCTGTCTTTTTCTCTTTGTTCAACAAAGCTATGCAGTTCTTCTCCTTCCAAGAGGACTTGATGCTGGCATCAAACACTCATGTGGTGCGATCCATAGGCCCGGTGCAAACCCGGCGCAAACCCGGCGCAAACCCGGCACAAACCCGGAAAAACTTAGGGGGGTCCGATTTTTTATTTTGCACCACCCCTTCGGGTTATGACGGGTGACCGCTGCAATCAAGCTAAACCGACTGCACCAGGGTCCTGTCGAGTAAAACCCAGCACCAATAAATATGTATGGCGGCACTGAAAGCGTAGGTTCACTGCAGAAGGTACCCTTGACGCAACGGACTACAACCGACCAGCCAGCAATTTGCCTCAAACTCCCTACTACGGGAACCGAGGAGCCTAGTACAAGCAGATTAACGCTCTGCCCTCGCACTTTCCAAATGAAGCATCATTTCCAAATTCATGTCCTCGTATGTGGTTTTGAGTGAGCTTTCTTCTTCCTGATACGGCTGTGTCATGCTGGCTCTTGCCGGGTGCTAGCTAGAGGGATGACATTCGAGCGACCTTCGTTACTTCACCACCGCGCCGTAGCCTCCCCTGTGCCCTGGGTTCCAGGATTGGCTGTTCTCGGCCGGTATGTCCGAGTCGGTGTTTCCTCGTCTTTAGACTTCTTCTGTGGGGCGACCGGATACTCCTCGGAGAGATGGTCCCTGCACTCTAACTCGTCTCTCTCTCTCTCTTCTTCGAGTTGTGTGTAGCCCCAACGCCCGAGTCTGCCACTGGCGCGGCCCCGTTTCTCCGCTCTTCTGTCTCTAAATACTCTCCTCCTCGCCCGTCTCGCTGCTCCGTACTCGCTGCTCTCGTCCTTGCTGCTGCGTGATGCCAGATTGATGGTGCGTAACAAACGTAGAAAGGTCATGCAGAGATTCTCGTGTGTATGCCACGAACTTCTCCGACGCCTCAGGACACTGGACTTGAAGAAAAAATGGGCAAGGGTGGGTGGGCAAGCGAGGGGTAACATTACGGTGTTTTTCTCGGGAGCGACGGGGTGATAACCTTTGTACAAGTGTTAGTTCTCGTCGGAATAGTATTAATCTTCTGAGATCTTCGATCTTATACGACTAAAAGAACCCTCATTTTCGTGGAGAAACACGTGTTAGGGGGGAAGTCTTATCGGTGACGAACGCCATCGAGAAGACACACCGCGCCACCATGGATCCGCAGACATTCGACAGCCGACTGTTTCTGCGGATGCATGGTGGTGACACTTTTGCCGCGATGACGACGACAACGACGCACGACGATGTCTACCTGGAAGCTCCCCACATGTGCATTGTGCGAGGACATTGTGTGAGGGCATTGTGTGAGGGCATTGTGAGGGCATTGTGTGAGGGCATTGTGCGAGGGCATTGTGTGAGGGCATTGTGTGAGGGCATTGTGTGAGGGCATTGTGTGAGGGCATTGTGTGAGGGCATTGTGTGAGGGCATTGTGTGAGGGCATTGTGCGAGGGCATTGTGTGAGGGCATTGTGCGAGGGCATTGTGTGAGGGCATTGTGTGAGGGCAGACCTTCACCAGGCAGTATTCTGCCCAAAAACATCAAACTACGATTTTCTCACTCCTACCCATACATGTAACCCCCGACGGGGAATTTTCAACCCCGTTGCCCACCGTGAAACCCCCGTGACACCCCCGTCGTTGGTTTTTTACATAAGCGCCAGCTTGAAAGGAAATGCTCGACGATGCTGCCCGACAAAGAACAGAAGGGATCCCAAGTGCTGTAACTACCGAACCACGTGTTGAACGGACGTGAGGTCATGCGGGTCTACCCCTACACGACAAATCACACAAACACAACAGATCAAAGTCCTGAGTGAGAAAACAACACACGGTGGTGTAAGCGAAGAACAAATCAGATTGTGTTTGTATTGTATTTGCCCCTACCTCTATATTTCCCCCCTTCCATTCGGAGTCGAGCGCAAGCAGCTACGTCGAGTATTTCTGGGAACCCTTGGGGTGGAAGATAGCTAGAACCAGAGCGAGGGTCTTGGCAAGCTCCTCCTGCTGAGACCTGTAGCGCTGTTGGCGCGTCGAGGCGTGGAAATTATCCTTCTGCTGAGTCTATGTGCACCGAAGTGGAATCTCCAACTCAGCGGACGAAGTGGAATCCCCAACTCCCCAAACAAAGTGGTACCCTCAACTCAGCAAACGAACCTGGGCAGAGAGAACAGAAACGTGCAAATTAGACGGGAGGTGGCATCAGATTGATGAGAGTCCGAAGGACAGACAGGCACAGAAGTCGGAAACCGGTCCATCCACACGATGCAATCTACGACTGTTTTTGACAGTTATTGTTTGAGTTAGAATGCGAAGAATCTGTGGCAAACATCTGCATCGCCGACGCGGGGAGGACTTTGTCGACGATACCGAGATGGGAGGCGCACCTTCGGCCAACAGGGAACAGCTGAGTATCTTAGAACGGGCCAACATCACCGTGGACACGCAATTATTTTGCCTATGCATACACACCTGCTTGCACAGCTCTCTTCCGCAGCCGTCTGACAACGTTGCCGCGCAAAGAAATGAACACACCAGGCATATAAAGCGCTGCAACCTTGGAACCCCCGTCCCCCGTTTCCCCCCCCCGTTGGACCCCATGGAATCGTTCCAGATCCGAGTTAGCATACTCGTATGCGCTCGATCAAGTGGTCAAGGTAATCGGGAAGACACGATGGTGAAATACAAAAAAGGCAATCGAGGAAAGCTATCGGTCGTAGAGATACGATCGAGGACAGCCCCTTTTGAAAGCTGAAGAATGAATAGAATGATCATGCATCAATCTAGGCTTGACACGATACAATCTCTGGTGTCGGGGAATCTCTGATTCGTCAGATTTTCCTCGGTCCAGTCTGGTTTGAGTGACAAGAAACCTGGTTGATCCTGCCAGTAGTCATATGCTTGTTTCAAGGATTAAGCCATGCAAGTCTCAGAGTAAATGGATTAACAGTGGGTCTGCAGACGGCTCGTTAAATCGGTGGCAATCTACGCGGGGAAGGTGCCTTTTGGGCCCAGTTGGATAACAATGGTAACTCCATTGCTATTACATGTCCGAAGAATCCAACGTCGGGGGCTGATCCCTGAAGCCCCCGTCGTTTTTGCAATCCCTATCGGGGGGCTACATGTATGGCTACCCCTTCTCCTGCACTTGTGTTCATGCGCCGTAACAAGATTGGCAGCCCCTCGGGCTTCTTGAGCACCGTGGCAGCGGCAAACACGTCGGAAAAGGCGGAGTGTGCTCTTCGACGAAGAACAAATCGTATTGTGGTTGTGTTGATTCTTCCCTTCACCCCTATCTATATTTTCTCCCTTCCGTTCCGAGTCAAAGCAGCTGCGCCGAGTATTTCGAAGCCATCACGTCTCATTCAAGGTTAAAAAAAATTACGACCGCGACAGCTTTACCCCACTACAAACATCTAACGAGATTCCACCAGAGACACAAACACGCCGGCCTTGAACCACAAAAGCATCTACGCATGTCGGGCTGGCGAAGTTCGTTCGGGAAGCACCTGAGCTTCTTGAACAAAGAGGGCGACACCGAAGATGACAAGTGGAGGAAGCAGGTCTTGTTCTCGTTCCTTGCCATCTGCAGCATCTTGGGCGCGGTGCTGGTGTTTTCTTTCATCGGGGAGCCCTTGCTGTATACGTTTCTGGCAGCGACGATGCCGTCGGTTTTGATGTGCGTTTACCTGGTGGTCAAGAAAGAAGTCACCAACCCGTTCCTCGCCGCTTTCGTCATCGTGATGTTGGTTCTGGTCTTCATCACGGACGTCAGCAACGCTGCGCTGTCAATACCGAGGACGTGGGCGTTCTTGGTCGTGGTGTTGGACGTGCTGCTGGTGTCGAAGGCGCCGAGGTGGGTGTCAACGAGCGCAGCCGTGTGCAGCGTGGTAGGGTTGTGCATCCTTGAGTTGGAGCTGGCCACACGGTTCGGGTTGATGGACCTGCCCGGGCTGCCGTCGTACTGGGAAAGGACGGAAAAGTTCTGCGCGGACCCGTCCCGCCCTGCGTGCGAACGGCCTCCTTGCGCGAGGGGAATGGCCGGGTTCGGGACTTCCGGCTACGGGATAGTCATATTCGTGGTTGACTTCGTGTCGACCCGTGCCTTCGCGGAAGGCGTGGAAGTCGAAAAGCAGAGGATCAGACGATCCATCAGCGTGGCCCACCACGTCGCGGTGCTACTGGCCGAGTTCGACCTGGAGGCTGCCAACGCCGCGCTGAGCAGCAGCAGCGAAGACGTCCCGCAAGGTCTGCTCGACGCTTTCGAGCAGCTGGTGGCCAACTTGGAGTCGTACCGACCGTACCTCCCGCACTCGTGCCTTAAGCCATCCAGGAAGGACACCGAAAAAGAGGCATGTCCGATCCTCAGCGAGCTCACCGTGACTCCTCGTCGGCTGCGGGCTGCCAGCGTTGACCATCAAGCAAACTTCGCACTTTTGTCTGGCCTCTCGCAGCGGACGATCTCGATGCTTACATGCAACGTCATTGGCTCCACATCAGCGCTTCTGCGTTCAACGGCGGAGTACGCTGAATCCTTCTCCGACTATCTCTCCGCTTGCATCACGACCGTTACGAACTGCGGGGGACTGGTCGACCTCTTCGTCGCAGACAGAATCTACTCGACGTTCAACGTCGCCAACAGGTGCCTTTCTTACTCAAAAGCCGCCGTACGAGCGGCGTTTGCTCTGCAAAACCTGTTTCCGGAGGAGATGAACTACGGTGTTGGGGCAGGCTCCGCTTTGTACGGAGTTCTCGGCTGCGCTTCGATGAAGCGGTTTTCGACGATCAGCTCCGTGGTTCGCAGCTGCCAAGGGTTCGAGCGGATCGGTCGAATGTTCAACAGGAGTATTGTCGCGGACGCGCGGGTAGAGGCAGACACTTCCGTGTTCTGCCGCTTCCGCTTGGTTCCCGTTCGTGTGATGTATCGAGCGCACTTGTTGGATGACCAGCCGACTCTGATGCTCATGTGGGAAGCGACCGAACTGATCGACGACGATGCTGCCGCAGGATCGGAATGGATGTACGAACTGCAAATGCACAAGAACCCCGCGGCCGGGTACAACCGCGTAGCTCTCGCTTACGTGCAAGGCTATTCCAAGCCAGACGTCGACCCTTCTCATTTAAACGCCCAAGACAACAACGATCCGGACTTCGCTGAGCTGATCGCCAAAATCCGTGACAACGTCCCCCCGCGAGAAATTGAAATCAGCCTGTGACGACAACACGCGCGTTGTCCGATTCTTTTTGTATGAGCACCTGCCTTGTAGGAAGGTTGCCAGCTGCAAAAGATCAAAGGAGGTAAATGTGCTGTAGCCCACACGAAACACAGGTGAGTCTGGGTCCAGTGGCGGGCGTGAGCGTTCAACAAAAAAAAACTATAACTCCAAAAAAGACCCACTTTAAAGTCCCCTGACAGTAAAGCAAAACAAGGCTCTCCGAACACTGGTAGCCGTAAGGACATCCGAACGTTGCAGTACTTCACCCGCAGTGTGCAGAACACAGTCATTCTCCTGGCAACCGTTCTAAAATGACCACCAACCTATCGCAGCGGACACATACGCACAGTCATGAAAGCTGCCACTAAGTCGACCGTCCTTCAAAGCTATGAGCGCCGGTTTCTTTGTTTTCGGGCTTTTAGAAAAAGAGATGACCTCTCTATGACGAGTTCAGCCGTTATACCGTATTTCTAAAAATGTTCCCCCCCCCTAAAATGTTGGCTGGAAACAAATGTTGGCCGGAAATAAACCTGGCGGTCTTGGGGGGGCGCCAAGTTTATTTTTTGAACGGGAAAAGCACGCAGTCTTTTATCCCCGAAGTTTTATTTTCCCGCAATCGAACCAGGTTGTAATGCCTAAACACATACACACCTTCTCCGCCGGCTCAGCCGACTTTCGCGGCCTTCTTAAAAGCTTTTATTAAAAGGTAAACATTTTCCCAACCAACATTTTCTTTGTGTTAACCATACATGTACGCCTATATATTTTTATAGGCGCATATAGGCAACAAAATAATAGCATATATGGGGTGGCCGGCTACATTGGATGAGCACACTTTTCCACAAAACTTCCCAGAAATTCCCAAAATTTCGTTCTCTTTCACGCTTTTTCACGCTTTTTCGTCGTCTTGTTGCGTTAGTGGGGAGTCATTTGCAAGCAAATGAGTACCACACTATGCCAGCTTTTCGCTACGTGACTCCAGAAGGGTCACTTTTTCCGCGCTTTCGGCGCGGCGCAACTCTAGTCGGTTGCAACTGTTGTTGGCAGTTGCTCACGATCTCATAATCCGAAAAGGAATCGGAGTCTTCGCTTTCTCGTTTGCGCCGATAGGCACGCCGCGATGCGGAGGACGTGAGTAGCCGGGAAGAGCCGGCGCCCACCGCAGGCGCTGCAGGCGGGGTGGCCAAGTAGGGCTATCTGAGACCCCTGAGAACATTCTTCGGCTTCAAGAGGACCCGCTGGTGGCTATCTACAGCGGAACACAGCCGATCTTGTCGTTGTGTAGTCTGGGTTTCCCGCTGGAGGCCAGAAGGTGTTTGACTAGCTTGAGAAGTGGCGAGGCTTTGAAAATGACCCCATTTTGGGGGCACCCCCCCTCGCACTGAGTGCCCGCTCCGGGGCCCACCTGGGCCCACCTGGGCCTATTCGTGGGCCTTCAGAGACCCCTTTTCCTCGACTCAGCCCGCCAAAAACCGTTTGGGAACCGTTTTGGGCCACACAAGTGGGGTTTCGGGGCCAGTATGGGGTGACATCAAATTTTTTATTAGTGCAAAGGGGGGGGGGGGGGGGGGGGGGTTTGGCATCGTACCATATAATTATATATTTCAAATGCTGCCGGGAAGGTACCAGGGAAAGCCTGCTACACGGGAGCCAAGCTTCACGTGGTCGGCGGTACTGCAGAGCCACGGGCCTACGGGTCAAGTGGCTACCGATTTCCCAAACTAAAGCATCAAGGCTTGGCGCACCTTGGGGCTTGGCGCTCGCGCTGAAAACAAGCTCGTCGAGACGGTCAGCCGCAGGGCAGAGCGGACGGGGTTGTGGCACTGTGCTGCCTCCGACTCAAGCTTTGCAAGCTGTGGTTGACCGTCACGTTCCTGGACCAGGAGCGGTCTTTTTCTTTTTCTTTTCTTCTTTCTTCAAATGCTGCCGGGAACGCGTGCCACGTGCGCCTGTGCTCCCAAGAAGACACGGAATGAAGAGATCGACCACGAAGTCGTCAGAATACAAGCCCCCATGGGGATAGAGAGTCAGGTCGTGTGTCTGCTGAACATCCTGCACGGCTATAATGACAAAAACTAGCCTGTGCAACTGTGCCACCATCGCCTGGATACCAAACTATCGCCGAGCTGGCCTGCGCAGAGCCAAAAAGGCCGTTTGGCTGATACCTGGTACACTGCAGCAACGCGCCTTGGAATCCGAGCCCAGACCGCTGTCGAAAGACCAGTCAGACAACCGTGCAAGCTTTGCCTGACGGTCAATATGCCGAGAGCCCGAGGACTTGTAGTGAGCTACCTGGTACACATGGAAAGTCGGGAGACAGAATCAGCAGACTCAGACGGAAACGCGGATACGCCACAATGGGTTGTAGCCACGCGGGTAGACAAAAAGGCGCCTAATGGAGATGATGTCGATGCTTACTCGACACGTCATAGTCTCCCCGTCAACGCTTCTGCGCTCGACGGCGGAACGCGCCTAACCTTTCGACTACCATCTCTCCGCTTGCATCACGACCTGTGTGGGGGACTCGTCAGCCTCTTTGCCGCAGATGGAATCTGCTCTACGTTACCAGCCCTCAACGTCGCCAAAGGGTGCCCTGCGTACTCAAAAGCCGCCGCGCGCGCAGCATTTGCTCTGTGCATCGTGTCTCCGCAAGGGACGAAGTACGGTGTTGGGGCAGGCTCCGCTTTGCACGGTGTTCTCGGCTGCGCTTCGGTGAAGCGGTTTCCGACGATCAGCTCCGCGCTTCGCAGCCGCCAAGGGTTCGAGCGGATCGGTCGAATGTTCAACAAGCTCCCGTTCGTGGGATGTATCGTCAGACGCCAGCCGACTCTGACGCTCGTGCGGGAATCGACCGAATGAATGGGTGCACGATTGCACAAAAACCACCTGGTCCGGGCCCCTGGTAAGTTCCCCGAAACTCCCCGACACTTCCCCGAAACTCCCCGAGACTCCCCGATACTCAGCCCGATTTTTGTGGGAAAAAGTGGGGCTGCCGGTGGGTGGGCAGGTGTACAGGTTGTTAGTTGAGTGGACAGATGGGTGGATGGGGGTGGGCAGGTCGGTGGATGGATGAACAGGTGGGTAGTTGGGTAGACGGGTGGGTGGATGGGCGGGCAAGTGGGTGAGGTGTGCAGGTAGGTGTGCTAGTGTGCTTCGGACGCGGCTCTCTTGAGCCGTCCGTGTTCCTCCTCCTCCGATCCTCTCCTTGGCCACCCTCGACAGCTCGCAGGGCGTTTCTTAACACCGTGCGAGAGAACTCGGATGCATCTACCAACTGTAGCTTGGACTCCTGGGCAGTTGTTGAGGCATACCCTGCAGCCTGCGGATTCGGAGGGCCTGAAGGCGAACCAGCAGTTGCTGGAAAACCTGCAGGACCTGCCTTTGAGTCCTTGGGCACAGGGAGGAGTCAGGAACAGAACGCGTCTTGTGCATGAGCGCAGATTCAACCATCATCTGACTCCTGTTTGCGGTTGCAACCTTCGGTACCACGAGTTTGCCATTCTTATGTCAAACTCTTCAATTCCCTCTTGGGTTTTGGTTTGGGCAAAAAGTATTCATCTCCCGATGACCTTCCCACTTCTGACCACGCTGCAGCAGTCACGTGTAAACCGGGCAGACCCAGTCGTCCCCCATCTGGTCCCGAACGACGAGCACCGCTCCTGCACCCGAGTTTAGCCTTCGATGATTGGAAGCCGTATCGGAAACAGTGAGTCAACCCATCCCGGAATTCTGAATTCGTGCACCCGGTTGAAAGGAGTGTCCACTTCGGAGTCCACCTTATGTGAAAAGTTGTAGAGTACGGGAGGAACCGGAAATCTCCGGAAAGATGGTACCCGCATTCCAACTCGTCTCGGGAAAGGTCAGTCGACGACCGTATGCAGGTGGGTGGAGGCCCTGGGACTGCGAAGGCGTGACCACCCCATAAGGAGGACTCTCTATCTTGCGTTATCTCTCTGTCCCAGTCGCCATAGCAACCTTATCCTCGGCCAAGCATCATCCTGCAACCCTGCTTTCAGGATGGCCATCGTCCCTCTCATTTGGATTATCAACCTTACTTCTCGCCCGAATTGCCGTCTTCGACCGTAACTGCCCCTGGTCTGGTGGTTAGGGTTAGCATGCAAAGAGCCTGTGGCGATAATCTGCATCTGCTCTCTTTCGTGACCTCTTCGTGCTACCTCTCTTCGTCACTGGCACTTTATCTTGCACCTCTGCCCGCCGCGGAGTGCACGTCTCTGTCTTCGATGATGGCGAGTCCTTACGCCGCCGCTTCGTTGCCAGCGGCCGTCCTAGTGTCGTCGCCTTCTGCGGCGTTCTCGATGGCGGTGTTGGCGCCGGCATCCGCCGCTTCCCTTGTGGCGCTTTGGGCCGATGGTCGCAGCTTGCGTCTCGACTTCGGTGTCGCTTCGGGCGTCCCCGGGGGCGAAGGCCCGCGCTTCTGTCTCTTCGCCGCCGACTCCGCACATCGGCATATCGTGCTGCAGGCATCCGTGGTGGTGGCCTGGGCACGCCTACCTCCATGCGCTGGGTCTCCGCCGCCCACTAAATTTACCCTCTTCTGCCCCTTCTTGCCGGAGGTGCCGTCTTCGAAGGCCTCCCACCAGCACGTCCAATCCTACGTCCATCCCCCAGACCTCATCATTGAGGCGTGCCTGTTCGTCCCAGCTGCGACTCGAGCACGAGCATCGTCTCTGTACCCGCACGACCTCTGGTGGAACGGTTCCTGCTCCCCTTGCCACGGATCCTGTCCTGGAAACCGTGTCAACCTGTACCTCCCAGTCTGTCCTTCCTTCTCAGCCTCTATCTTCGTCTTCGGGGCATAGCCAAACACGGGACCGCTTTGCGCAAGGTAGGGTCATAATAGCGTAGCCCCCTCCCCGCCTTCGCCAAGGCCGGCTGCAGGGAAAGTGGTCGCCACAAAGGAAATACCCCGAGTTTTCCCGAAACTCCCCGAATTTCCTCGAAACTCCCCGAATTTCCCCGAAACTCCCCGAAATTCCCCGAAACCCCCCGAAACTCCCCGAGACTCCCCGAAATTTTTGTCTGATCCAGGTGGAAAAAGAAGAATCTCGCGGCTGGGTAACAACCAGTTGCACCTTCGCATACTTGCAGTGTTGCTCGGTTTTTGGCTAAGATCCAATGTTCTATCTGCTCTCATGAGCTTCACATTTATACGCATACAGTGTTCTATCTGCTCTCATGAGCTCACATTTATACGCATACACGACGATTCGACTTCGTTGAGCTGATTAGCCGCATCCGTTTCCGTTTGTCTTCCCCTCGCTTCAGAACGAACCACCCAGCTTTGCTGCGAACTGCCTCCACGGTGTTGGACCCAAAGCGTCGATGTATGGTTGTTGCCGCAAAAGAAGAGGCGAAATCAAAAGACACTCCCCAGTACGGGAAGCAGTTTCAGCTTTGTGTGAGTTTGATGAGTTTGATCAAAGTAACATCAAGGCATGCCCTTTCGAAGACCCAGCCGCAGTCAACGCCGCGGGTGCGGGCTTTAGATATCAGTCGTTTCAAATTCCCGGCCAAGGCAGGGGCGACAGGGAAGCGCCGCCGGCGGGGAGAACTGGGAAACGGACCGCACCCGGCCCGCAGCTTTCAGTTCTATCGCCTAGCACTGACCTCTGAGCAGGACTGTAGAGTGGGGTTGGAGGCTAGCAGGGGTCGACAGGGAAGCGCCGCCGGCGAGGGGGAACTGGGAAAAATAAGATCTTCTCCCTCCTTCTCCATCCTTAAGGGAGTTAACTAACACGTGACACACACGCAGAAGCTTCCACTCTAAAAAGGCGGTAACAAAAAAAGGGGATGGGTTTGAACCTGAGATAGGGGATAGCCAAAGGCAAATAAGCCGCGAAAGGCACACCCACCAGAGGCACACACCGCTGGGTGACCGTCAAGAGCCGAGAGGGTTGCCGAAAGGTCAACTTTTCGGATCAAGAGTTTGGAGTATGGAAGCTCCACTGTCGCCGAGTCTCGTACGCGCGCCAAGTGCTGACGTGGAAGGTGGGAAGGAGGAGACGAAGGTGCTCGACAGAAAGCTGATCGCGAAGAAATGGACCGCACCCGGCCCGCAGCTTTCAGTTCTGACCTCTGAGCAGGACTGTAGAGAGGGGTTGGAGGCTAGCACCTGTCGACAGGGAAGCTCGTTGAACGCTTACGCCTACCACTGCACCTAGATTCACCTGTGTTTCGTGTGGGCTACAGCACATTTACCTCCTTTGATATTTTGCAGCTGGCAGCCTCCTCAAGCATTTCCTACAAAGCAGGTGCTTGTACGAAGAAAGAAAGAAGGGATAATTAGCTTATAGCCACCGAGAAACTTTTTATTTAGCTTATAGCCACAAAAAACTTTTTATTTAGCTTATAGCCAGGAGGGCCTGAAACTTTTTATTTAGCTTATAGCCACAAAAAACCTTTTTATTAGCTTCGAGCCACATTTTGCAAAATTTTGGTCATTTTTCTGAGTTGGCAAAATTTTGGCCGAAATTTTGGTCAAATTTTTGGTCAAATTTTTGGTCAAATTTTTGGTCAAATTTTGGTCGATTTTTTGGTCGATTTTTTTTGGTCAAAATTTTGGCCGAAAATTTGGTCAATTTTTTTGGTCTACAATTAGACTCCAATCCCTGAGAACACACCCATGGCGGGATTCGAACCATTTACCCAGCCATTGACTGTGACAACTGTGCGATTTGGATTCGAACTCAAGTTTCCAATTTCAAGTTTCAAGTTGCAAGTTTTAAGCTTCAATGTGTGGGATACGTTTAGGGGAGTCAAGGTGATTCTCGGGTAGCGTCTAATCTCACCCATTTCAACTTTGCATAGGTCTCGTTTACTTGGACCCCCTTTCTGCCGATTTGCGACTGCCGACTTGCGGCGCAACACTTTGGCAACCATTGCGTTGTTAACTCTCTTGACCTCCAACAACCTTCTTCGTCAGCGAGTTCGTGGCGGTGTTCGTGACAGGGACTATCAGATTCCTGCAACCCGGCGGCATCTGGACGGCCGTAGTGGGAGCAAGGGGTGCAATACGCTAAAAGACTGGAAGTACCGGACATGAATGTTGCGAGCATACGGGTGCTGAAAGAGAAACCGGGAAACATGATACATAGCTCGCAGAGTTCAGACCAGGGTACTTTTCGATGACACTCTCTTTAACGCAAACGGCGGCAAGCTCTTTGTGGACGATTTTAAGTCGGTTCTTATGTAGCCTTCGGGCGTAAAGACCCTATCTAGACTGTTTCGAGTATCAGACTCCGAAAATTCAAGCAATGATAAGATGATACGACTGTTTCGAGTGATGAGATGATAAAGCCGTGCCTACAGCTTGTGGTGGATGTTCTCGATACAGTGTGGTTGCAGCACCCGTACGTGTGGCCCACAGGACACGTTTCTACGAGAACGATCTCCGCAACTCGCAAGGGGTGGGGGAGTTTGCAAGAACGTGCTTGGAACGGGTATGGGATCAAGACGTGGAGAAGGTTGGACTCGCTCCGGGTGGGCCCGAAAACCCCTACCTGCAGCGAAGATGAACGTGTGCAAATAGGTGTGGCCACTCCAGTAGCTGGCACAGCACGGCAAAGGGTTTTCTGGGTTCGAATTCCGTGTGTGATTTTTCTCAGATTGGCTAACAATTGACCAATTTTTTTGACCAAAATTTTTTCTTGAACAAATTTTTTGGCCAAATTTTTTTGACCAAAAAATTTTGACCCAAAATCTTGACCAAAATTTTTTGACCGATTTTTTTTGACCAAATTTTTTGGGTAATATACCAGGATATGCGCGAAAAAACTAAATTTACAATATATGGGAAGGTGTAAAAACATTTTGGTAAACATTGTTTACCGACCCCCCGCCCCCCCCCCCTCTTGGCCGCACGGCATAGTTTGCCGCGCACGGCGCGGTTTTTCACCTGACCTACTGGTACTACCAGGTACACTGAGATAGAGCGCGCCGCAGGCGCGAAATTTTTTTTTGAGGCGTTTTGGGCTCAGAAAGACCAAAAGGAGCACAGGAAAGTTCATCACACTGGTGCAAAAAAGAAGAAGGAAGACAGGATTTAGAGGTTGTCCTACTTCAAAAACAAGGTTTTAGAGGTTGTCCCACTTCGAAAACAAACTTTCAGAGGTTGTCCCACTTCGAAAACAAACCCGACGCGAAAAAACTGTTTTTTACAAATATATGCGCGAAAAACTGTTTTTTTTTACAAATATATGCGCGAAAAAACTAAAACTGACAAACATATGCACCGCGCATATATTTGTTAATTTTAGTTTTTTCGCGCATATATTTGTAAAAAAAAAACAGTTTTTCGCGCATACGTTTCGTATGCGCACAGTTTTTTCGGCAGTTTATCGCGCATATATTTGTAAGTTTCCCAAAGTTTTTGGCCAATTTTTTGACCAAAAAATTTTGACCAAAAAATTTTGACCAAAATTTTCGACCAAGTTTTCACCAGGTGGCTATAAGCTAAAAAGAAAGTTTCAGGACCTACTGGCTATAAGCTAAATAAAAAGTTTTTTGTGGTTATAAGCTAAATAAAAAGTTTTTTGTGGCTATAAGCTAAATCATGAGCCAATTCACCTACCCCCTGATCGAGTGTAATCGAGCGTAATCGTTTGGATTAGAATGCAAAGAATCTGTGGCGATAATCTGCATCGCCGACTGCGCGGTTATCTCTTCGCACGTGAAGTGTCATGCTTTCGCCTCTTTAGCTCGTCTTGATCGTCGCGCTCAGGCGCGCGTTTGGTGCTTCGCTTCTTCTTCGATTGCTCGTCGAGGTTCATCGGTTGCGCGTCGATATCTGCTTCTTCTCGGCGCCTGGGCGATGGTCGTGGCGCATCGACGCGTCCTTTGCGTCTTTTCGGTACCGGCTCCGCCGCGGAGTCTGATTGCCGCTTCTTCGCTGGCGTTGGCGCCGTCTTCCCGACCTTCGCTGCTGATGTCGGCGTTGATGTTGCGGGTTCTCGCTCGTCTTCCTCTGCTTCCGGCAGAACGAGCACCACGTTCTCACGTTTCGCCTGTCTCGGCGCTGGCGCGGGACCCTCCGGCTCCGCCTTCCTCTTCTCCGTTGTTGTTTCTTCACCTCTCGCCACGGCCGCCCGGTGGTGCCCTTTCCTGCAGCAGTGCCCGGGTCTCCTACTCCTCAGGTCGGCGTGTTTCTTACAGCCGTCGCACGTCGGCATGCCATGGTCGAGGCATCGGTGGTGATGGTTGCGACAGCACTCCGCTGTCGTCTTACACGTGGCGCACTGCGTCATCCGGTGCTCGGCACACATTTTTACGGCTAGGCCATCACCCTCCCTGTGATGGGCCTGGCAGCACCACGCCACCGACTTGCCCCGGCGCTTGCACACGTCGCACTTCACCTTTTGGTGCCCGGGGCACACCCGCTCACCCCACTTTTCGTGTCGGGGAATCCCTTCCGGCACGAGCCACGGATCCCCTCCGACGACAGCCGACTTCTTGCCTCTCTTCTTCTCCGTAGCGTCATCGAAGGCCGCCCATCTCGCCGCACGCTCCGCCCTTTCTCTTCCGTACGTCGGGAAAAGGTCCATCCCCCACGCCTCGCCGGTGAACGCATGCCGGCTCGCCTTCAGCTGCGTCTCCAAGATTCCCATCGTCTCCTCGCCGCCGCGGAAAATTGGCCTCATCTCGTAGCCCGTGAGGCATGGGGGGGCCCCTACCGTTCTCAATGAACCTACCTTCTCCAGCTTTCTACCCGGCAGAAGCGGCCCCACCCCTTTCCGCTCAAGCGCTTCCCCGATCGTTTTCAGCATCCGCGCCAACATTCTCGCACGGATACACAGCGGCGTCCCACCTGTCGTCGCCACTAAACTGCCCGGTAGATCGAGCCCGGTGTACACTTCGAAGTCTACTGCGAGCTCTGCCGTCGAGACGTCACCCGCTACCGACCAGCACATCCCATCCAGCCAATACTGCAGCGCCCGGAACCACCTCTCTCCTGCGACCGCCGTGAAGGTCCCCGGTCCAGCGATCGCTTCGAAATTCAGCCGGCGCGGGGGGCAGTCGTCAGGGTGCAGTTGTCTCCAGGGGTGGCCGACTGCCCGGTCTCTTCCTTCTCTCTCCAGCCGTCGTCTCTCTTGCATGACTTCCGCCATGAATGTGTGCAGCACTACGATGTTGATTCGACGAGCGTAATCGAGCGTAATAGAGTGTAGTAGTTTGGATTAGAATGCAAAGAATCTGTGGCGATAATCTGCATCGCCGACGGCGCGGTTATCTCTTCGCACGTGATGTGTCATGCTTTCGCCTCTTTAGCTCGTCTTGATCGTCGCGCTCAGGCGCGCGTTTGGTGCTTCGCTTCTTCTTCGATTGCTCGTCGAGGTTCATCGGTTGCGCGTCGATTTCTGCTTTTTCCCAGCGCCTGGGCGATGGTCGTGGCGCATCGACGCGTCCTTTGCGTCTTTTCGGTACCGGCTCCGCCGCGGAGTCTGATTGCCGCTTCTTCGCTGGCGTTGGCGCCGTCTTCCCGACCTTCGCTGCTGATGTCGGCGTTGATGTTGCGGGTTCTCGCTCGTCTTCCTCTGCTTCCGGCAGAACGAGCACCACGTTCTCACGTTTCGCCTGTCTCGGCGCTGGCGCGGGACCCTCCGGCTCCGCCTTCCTCTTCTTCGCCGTTGTTTCTTCACCTCTCGCCACGGCCGCCCGGTGGTGCCCTTTCCTGCAGCAGTGCCCGGGTCTCCTACTCCTCAGGTCGGCGTGTTTCTTACAGCCGTCGCACGTCGGCATGCCATGATCGAGGCATCGGTGGTGATGGTTGCGACAGCACTCCGCTGTCGTCTTACACGTGGCGCACTGCGTCATCCGGTGCTCGGCACACATTTTTACGGCTAGGCCATCACCCTCCCTGTGATGGGCCTGGCAGCACCACGCCACCGACTTGCCCCGGCGCTTGCACACGTCGCACTTCACCTTTTGGTGCCCGGGGCACACCCGCTCACCCCACTTTTCGTGTCGGGGAATCCCTTCCGGCACGAGCCACGGATCCCCTCCGACGACAGCCGACTTCTTGCCTCTCTTCTTCTCCGTAGCGTCATCGAAGGCCGCCCATCTCGCCGCACGCTCCGCCCTTTCTCTTCCGTACGTCGGGAAAAGGTCCATCCCCCACGCCTCGCCGGTGAACGCATGCCGGCTCGCCTTCAGCTGCGTCTCCAAGATTCCCATCGTCTCCTCGCCGCCGCGGAAAATTGGCCTCATCTCGTAGCCCGTGAGGCATGGGGGGGCCCCTACCGTTCTCAATGAACCTACCTTCTCCAGCTTTCTACCCGGCAGAAGCGGCCCCACCCCTTTCCGCTCAAGCGCTTCCCCGATCGTTTTCAGCATCCGCGCCAACATTCTCGCACGGATACACAGCGGCGTCCCACCTGTCGTCGCCACTAAACTGCCCGGTAGATCGAGCCCGGTGTACACTTCGAAGTCTACTGCGAGCTCTGCCGTCGAGACGTCACCCGCTACCGACCAGCACATCCCATCCAGCCAATACTGCAGCGCCCGGAACCACCTCTCTCCTGCGACCGCCGTGAAGGTCCCCGGTCCAGCGATCGCTTCGAAATTCAGCCGGCGCGGGGGGCAGTCGTCAGGGTGCAGTTGTCTCCAGGGGTGGCCGACTGCCCGGTCTCTTCCTTCTCTCTCCAGCCGTCGTCTCTCTTGCATGACTTCCGCCATGAATGTGTGCAGCACTACGATGTTGATTCGACGAGCGTAATCGAGCGTAATAGAGTGTAGTAGTTTGGATTAGAATGCAAAGAATCTGTGGCGATAATCTGCATCGCCGACGGCGCGGTTATCTCTTCGCACGTGATGTGTCATGCTTTCGCCTCTTTAGCTCGTCTTGATCGTCGCGCTCAGGCGCGCGTTTGGTGCTTCGCTTCTTCTTCGATTGCTCGTCGAGGTTCATCGGTTGCGCGTCGATTTCTGCTTTTTCTCGGCGCCTGGGCGATGGTCGTGGCGCATCGACGCGTCCTTTGCGTCTTTTCGGTACCGGCTCCGCCGCGGAGTCTGATTGCCGCTTCTTCGCTGGCGTTGGCGCCGTCTTCCCGACCTTCGCTGCTGATGTCGGCGTTGATGTTGCGGGTTCTCGCTCGTCTTCCTCTGCTTCCGGCAGAACGAGCACCACGTTCTCACGTTTCGCCTGTCTCGGCGCTGGCGCGGGACCCTCCGGCTCCGCCTTCCTCTTCTTCGTTGTTGTTTCTTCACCTCTCGCCACGGCCGCCCGGTGGTGCCCTTTCCTGCAGCAGTGCCCGGGTCTCCTACTCCTCAGGTCGGCGTGTTTCTTACAGCCGTCGCACGTCGGCATGCCATGGTCGAGGCATCGGTGGTGATGGTTGCGACAGCACTCCGCTGTCGTCTTACACGTGGCGCACTGCGTCATCCGGTGCTCGGCACACATTTTTACGGCTAGGCCATCACCCTCCCTGTGATGGGCCTGGCAGCACCACGCCACCGACTTGCCCCGGCGCTTGCACACGTCGCACTTCACCTTTTGGTGCCCGGGGCACACCCGCTCACCCCACTTTTCGTGTCGGGGAATCCCTTCCGGCACGAGCCACGGATCCCCTCCGACGACAGCCGACTTCTTGCCTCTCTTCTTCTCCGTAGCGTCATCGAAGGCCGCCCATCTCGCCGCACGCTCCGCCCTTTCTCTTCCGTACGTCGGGAAAAGGTCCATCCCCCACGCCTCGCCGGTGAACGCATGCCGGCTCGCCTTCAGCTGCGTCTCCAAGATTCCCATCGTCTCCTCGCCGCCGCGGAAAATTGGCCTCATCTCGTAGCCCGTGAGGCATGGGGGGGCCCCTACCGTTCTCAATGAACCTACCTTCTCCAGCTTTCTACCCGGCAGAAGCGGCCCCACCCCTTTCCGCTCAAGCGCTTCCCCGATCGTTTTCAGCATCCGCGCCAACATTCTCGCACGGATACACAGCGGCGTCCCACCTGTCGTCGCCACTAAACTGCCCGGTAGATCGAGCCCGGTGTACACTTCGAAGTCTACTGCGAGCTCTGCCGTCGAGACGTCACCCGCTACCGACCAGCACATCCCATCCAGCCAATACTGCAGCGCCCGGAACCACCTCTCTCCTGCGACCGCCGTGAAGGTCCCCGGTCCAGCGATCGCTTCGAAATTCAGCCGGCGCGGGGGGCAGTCGTCAGGGTGCAGTTGTCTCCAGGGGTGGCCGACTGCCCGGTCTCTTCCTTCTCTCTCCAGCCGTCGTCTCTCTTGCATGACTTCCGCCATGAATGTGTGCAGCACTACGATGTTGATTCGACGAGCGTAATCGAGCGTAATAGAGTGTAGTAGTTTGGATTAGAATGCAAAGAATCTGTGGCGATAATCTGCATCGCCGACGGCGCGGTTATCTCTTCGCACGTGATGTGTCATGCTTTCGCCTCTTTAGCTCGTCTTGATCGTCGCGCTCAGGCGCGCGTTTGGTGCTTCGCTTCTTCTTCGATTGCTCGTCGAGGTTCATCGGTTGCGCGTCGATTTCTGCTTTTTCCCAGCGCCTGGGCGATGGTCGTGGCGCATCGACGCGTCCTTTGCGTCTTTTCGGTACCGGCTCCGCCGCGGAGTCTGGTTGCCGCTTCTTCGCTGGCGTTGGCGCCGTCTTCCCGACCTTCGCTGCTGATGTCGGCGTTGATGTTGCGGGTTCTCGCTCGTCTTCCTCTGCTTCCGGCAGAACGAGCACCACGTTCTCACGTTTCGCCTGTCTCGGCGCTGGCGCGGGACCCTCCGGCTCCGCCTTCCTCTTCTTCGCCGTTGTTTCTTCACCTCTCGCCACGGCCGCCCGGTGGTGCCCTTTCCTGCAGCAGTGCCCGGGTCTCCTACTCCTCAGGTCGGCGTGTTTCTTACAGCCGTCGCACGTCGGCATGCCATGGTCGAGGCATCGGTGGTGATGGTTGCGACAGCACTCCGCTGTCGTCTTACACGTGGCGCACTGCGTCATCCGGTGCTCGGCACACATTTTTACGGCTAGGCCATCACCCTCCCTGTGATGGGCCTGGCAGCACCACGCCACCGACTTGCCCCGGCGCTTGCACACGTCGCACTTCACCTTTTGGTGCCCGGGGCACACCCGCTCACCCCACTTTTCGTGTCGGGGAATCCCTTCCGGCACGAGCCACGGATCCCCTCCGACGACAGCCGACTTCTTGCCTCTCTTCTTCTCCGTAGCGTCATCGAAGGCCGCCCATCTCGCCGCACGCTCCGCCCTTTCTCTTCCGTACGTCGGGAAAAGGTCCATCCCCCACGCCTCGCCGGTGAACGCATGCCGGCTCGCCTTCAGCTGCGTCTCCAAGATTCCCATCGTCTCCTCGCCGCCGCGGAAAATTGGCCTCATCTCGTAGCCCGTGAGGCATGGGGGGGCCCCTACCGTTCTCAATGAACCTACCTTCTCCAGCTTTCTACCCGGCAGAAGCGGCCCCACCCCTTTCCGCTCAAGCGCTTCCCCGATCGTTTTCAGCATCCGCGCCAACATTCTCGCACGGATACACAGCGGCGTCCCACCTGTCGTCGCCACTAAACTGCCCGGTAGATCGAGCCCGGTGTACACTTCGAAGTCTACTGCGAGCTCTGCCGTCGAGACGTCACCCGCTACCGACCAGCACATCCCATCCAGCCAATACTGCAGCGCCCGGAACCACCTCTCTCCTGCGACCGCCGTGAAGGTCCCCGGTCCAGCGATCGCTTCGAAATTCAGCCGGCGCGGGGGGCAGTCGTCAGGGTGCAGTTGTCTCCAGGGGTGGCCGACTGCCCGGTCTCTTCCTTCTCTCTCCAGCCGTCGTCTCTCTTGCATGACTTCCGCCATGAATGTGTGCAGCACTACGATGTTGATTCGACGAGCGTAATCGAGCGTAATAGAGTGTAGTAGAGTGTAGTAGAGCGTTGTAGAGTGTGATCGAGATTGACACTAGTATTTTGGGTTCGACCACTGGTGGACCCCTGACTGGCCCATGGGCGACCATGTTGACCACTGTCTGGCCCAAGACGTGCCAAGCATAAGCATACGAGGGACGGAAACCGCAGGCAAGTGGGCGATGTGCATATGAGACCGGAAGCTCTCGAGATGAAGATGTTCTAAATCATGGCAGCAAGCACGGGGACTGCAGGCGGGTTGGTGGCGAAAAGGGACAGAAAGATCTTCGAGCGACTGTGAGCAGCCTAGCAAGACGGGATGATGAATGATGAAGAAGCGCTAAGTGATCGCAAAGGTCCTTGTCTGGCGACCGACCTTCCTTGAAAGGAAGGTCGGTAGCCAGACATTTTTGGACGGCTTTGTCAGCAAGGTGCAGGCGATGCACGGGCTCCATGATGACCTCGTCAACGGCCCCACAGGCGTACACTCACTAGCCGTCGTGAAGAGGCCTCTGTCTGTAACCACCTTTTTCATCCTTGGGAGCAGTGCATCGCCAGGGAGATCGAACCCCAAGGCAAGGAGCGACTCTTGCAGCTTCTGAAAGTAATCCAGCACGTACTGGAGATACTTGGTTGTCGTTGCTGGATCCTTCTGCCGCACAAGTGCTGCAAACACAAGCCGCATCCTCCATCTCTGCTCCATCGTGTCCAGGTACGAGAACGTCAGGCAGAGGATATCTTTGCTCCCCGGAAGCTCTCCTGCATCCCCGGCAATGACGAAGTCACCACCCCAAGCCGGAGCAGAAACTCCATGTCACCGAGGACAAGGTGCCTACCGAGCGCTCGGCGAACACCCTATCGCCTGGAACTGGCCCGCACGGAATGCCTAAAGGCTCAAGTACTAACTGCGCTAAATTTAATATATGCGAGCTATTGCGAGATAGTGTGGTACTCATTTGCATGCAAATGACTCCCCACTGACGCAACAAGAAGACGCCGATGCTCTATCGAATCACGCGATGGATGAGGTTCAGAGACGAGCGACAGCCGAGTATCGGGACTCGGCGACCGCGAAATCGTACGCGATGAAGAGCGCGATGCGACGGCTGACGAGTATCGTGCAGACGCCGATTCACCCGGCGCTTGAGATGCAAGTCAACGTCCTGACGTCTCTCGGAGGCGGGAACATGGCCGGACTCAACAAGAGACCACAAATAGCAAACCAGCAGGCGTTTGAAGCTGTGATGCGCGCCTACGAAGCCGCCGCACGAGAGCAGACGGCGAAGTAGGCCGGCGACAAAGGTGCGAGCCGTACCGCAGGCTGGGCTCCGCAAAGCTGCAACACTGAATGGCAGTTTTCGACCGCAGACGCATTACCCGTCGGGATGGGAGCGCAAGCAGGCTCGATGGAATCACGAAGTCAAGCAGGAGAGACGAACTGCGCAGACTGAGCGCAAGACGTGCACCAAGGGCAGACCAGGACGTTGGGACCGTGCGAAGTCGAAGAAGGAGTCCAAAAGCGAAGCAACAACACCAACGCGGAAACGCAACTCGAAGGCAGCCAAGCGGGCCTCCAGTGAAGTAACGAAGCTCATCCGAGTGTCCGATGAAACCCCTTGTCAATACCACCCAACGACTGCGACGCGCGTGCGAAATGTCGGACGCTAGCGTCTGTCAAGAGCATGCGTGACTCAGCCGTGTTTTAAAGGTGAGATGAGAGGCACCGGCTCACTCTGTCAAAGGACTATACCAACGCAACAAGAAGACGAGCTAATGCGAAGATAGTGGTACCCGAGCCCGTACGCACTCGACAACCTGCTTCCGTGAGTCAGCCCGAACTTCCTGGTCTCCAGCTACACTGCCTGTCGCGGTCATTTTTTCAGACTAATATTCTTGTTTTTACTCCAATTTCAATATCCTGTCATCAGCACCTTTTTAGCCCAGGAAGAAGGTGCGTTAGTGGGCCCGTTGAACCGGCCTATCAAGATTGGCTGAGTGTCACGCCTTTAATCAATTACTGCAGTACCCCCCCAATTCACCCAAATGTTGATCGAGTGTAATCGAGCGTAATCGTTTGGATTAGAATGCAAAGAATCTGTGGCGATAATCTGCATCGCCGACAGCGTAATCGAGTGTAATCGAGTGTAATCGTTTGGATTAGAATGCAAAGAATCTGTGGCGATAATCTGCATCGTGTAATCGACGCGTAATCGAGCTAAAGTCACTTTCAGGGGGGCTAGGTGAATTGGCTCAAATCAAAAGATTTGAAAGTGCTATAAGCTAATTAAAAAGTTTTACTTTAGGTGGCTATAAGCTAAATAAAAAGTTAGCAGGTGGCTATTAGATAAAAAGCCCAAGAAAGAAAAAGAAAAAAGAAGAAAAAGACCGCTCCGGGTCCAGGAACGTGACGGTCAACCACAGCTTGCAAAGCTTGAGTCGGAGGCAGCACATTGCTACAACCCCGTCCGCTCTGCCCCGTGGCTGGGCTTGTGTCCAGCGCAAGCGCCAAGCCCCAAGGTGCGCCACGCCTCGATGCTTTAGTTTGGGAAATCGGTAGCCACTTGACCCGCAGGCCCGTGGCTCTGCAGTACCGCCGAACACGACGAAGCTTGGCTCCCGTGTAGCAGGCTTTCCCTGGTACCAAAGCCACCTACCCACCACCACCACCCGCCTGCAGGTGCTTATCCAAAAACAGACAACGCGTGAAAGGAAAAATGTCGGGCTGGCGAGGCTGGGTGCAGCATCGCCTGGGCTTCCTGCGGAAGGAAGGCGACACCGTGGACGATGTGTGGACGAAGCAAGTCTTGTTCCTGTTCCTCCTACTCTGCAGCGTCTTCGGCGTGCTGCTCGCGGTCTCCATGCGGGGCGAGCCTTTGCAGCACCACTCCGCCGCCACGTCCACGGTCGCAGTCCTGCTGTTCGTCTACCTGTCTGTTAAAAGGGAGGTCAACGCGGTCTTCCTCGCCTTTTTCGTCGCCGAAATGATCGTGACCGTGTTCAGCATCGACATCACCAACGCGACGCTGTCGTCGACCCGGGCGTGGGTGTTCATGATCGTGGTGCTGGACGTGCTGCTGGTGTCGAAGGCGCCGAGGTGGGTGTCAACGTTGGCCGCTGGCACCGCTGTCGTCGGGATCGTCCTCGTCGAGGTCGAGCTGGTTGCGCGGTTCGGTGTGATGGACATGCCCGGGCTGCCGTCGTACGAGCAGAGGACTGAGAAATTTTGCGCGGACCCGTCCCGCGCCGCGTGCGAGGAGCCGCCGTGCGCGAAGGGAGCCTCGTACCTGGTGTCCTCCGTGTACGGGGTTCTCATCTTCGTGGTCGACTTCGTGTCGACCCGCGCCTTCGCGGAGAGCGTCGAGGTCGAGAAGCTGCGGATCCGACGGTCCATCAGCGTGGCCCACCACGTCGCGGTGCAGCTGGCTGAGTTCAACCTCGAGGCCGCCAACGCCGCGCTGAGCTGCAACAGCGAAGACGTCCCGCAAGGTCTGCTCGACGCCTTCGAGCAGCTGGTGGCCAACTTGGAGTCGTACCGACCGTACCTCCCGCACTCGTGCTTTCCGTCGGGAAACCTCACCGAAGACGACGAAGACGGGACCCAAAAAAGCAGCGTCCACTCTAGAAGCCCCAAACGCGCGCGAGCTTCGAGCGCTGGGGTATTCGGCCACCCCGCAAAGTTTGAACTTTCGTCGACTGGTCTTTCGCAGCGGATGATGTCGATGCTTACATGCAACGTCATCGACTCCACGCCAGCGCTTCTGCGTTCAACGGCGGAGTACGCCGAATCCTTCTCCGGCTACCTCTCCGCTTGCATCGCAACCGTTACGAACTGCGGGGGACTGGTCGACCTCTTCGTCGCAGACAGAATCTACTCGACGTTCAACGTCGCCAACAGGTGCCCCGCGTACTCGAAAGCCGCCGTGCGAGCGGCGTTTGCTCTGCGGACGCTGTTTCCGGAGGAGATGAACTACGGTGTTGGGGCAGGCTCCGCTTTGTACGGAGTTCTCGGCTGCGCTTCGATGAAGCGGTTTTCGACGATCAGCTCCGTGATTCGCAGCTGCCAAGGGTTCGAGCGGATCGGTCGAATGCTCAACAAGAGTATCGTCGCGGACGCGCGGGTAGAGGCGGACACTTCCGTGTTCTGCCACTTCCGCTTGGTTCCCGTTCGTGTGATGTATCGAGCGCACTTGTTGGCTGACCAGCCGGCTCTGATGCTCATGTGGGAAGCGACCGAACTGATCGACGAGGATGATGCCGCGATAGTTGAATGGATGTATGCACTGCAATCTTGCAAGAACCCCGCGGCTGGGTACAACGGAGTGGCCCTCGCCTACGTGCAAGGCTATTGCAAAGCAGAAGCCGACGAGCCACATGCAGGCGGTGAAGACAACAACAAGGATTCCGACACCGTCGAGTTGATCGCCAGAATCCGTGACAACGTCCCCCCGCGAGAAATCGAAATCAGCCCATGACACGCCAGCGCAGCTCGCCGTAGCCACAAGGGTGCCTACGGGAACATGTCCTATGGCCGAGAACCAGCAGCAGGTGCTGCCATTTTGGAACAGCCGGTGCCCCACCAGCGGCGGAGCCCTGCACCGGAAGTGGAAGCTGCTGGCGCGGGCGTGCTTCCTCGAGGATAGGATCGCTGTGCTGCTGGACGGCCGGCACCGTCGCCGCCTTCGCCGCGCGGCTGGTCGCTGCCGCCGCCGCCTCGGATGCCGTCGGGTACCGCCAGTTCGCCGACGCCCTGCGCGCCGCCACCAACGAGCGCAGCGCCGAAACCAGCGCCCTGCGCCGCATCCCCCTGCGGCAGGTCCGCAAGGCTTTCAGAGTTTCACTGAGGGGGAGTTGATGCACCACGAAAGTCGGTTAGAGAACTCTACACAGCCTTCAGGGTGTGGTTGTTTCAAAGAAACAGTCAGCCTGACGGTCAGGGTTTAAAAGAAAAAAGAAGCATACGAGTAGAAAGAGAAGCAGGGGGTAAAACTGGCGCCTGCGAGAGCGGCCGGCACTCAAAAAGTTGCACGCAGAGCGCAATGGAAATCAACATCTTCGCACATTGCCAAAGGTCAACCGGAGACTTTGTACACCCGAAGTTTCAAGCGAACTTTCACTCTAAAAAGGAGGAAGTGGGCCTGATGGCAAAACCCGGGGTGGGGGGTGTGATAGGAAACATCAAGGGGGGTTTTTTTTTATACACAAGCGCCGCCAAGAACAGAAGGGATCCCAAGTGCTGTAACTACCGAACCACGTGTTGAACGGACCCCTACACGACAAATCACACAAACACAACAGGTCAAAGTTCTGAGTGAAACAACAACACACGGTGGTGTAAGCGAATAACAAATCAGTTTTGTCTTTGTATTATGTTTGCCCCTTTACCTCTATATTTCCTCCCTTACATTCGGAGTCGAAGCAGCTACGTCGAGTATACTGAATAGGAAGCATCATTTTCCTGAAGGCACACTTTGCCCGAGTCGGTGAACTGCTCAATGCCTAGCCGTCCTGAGGAAAAGGCAACCCCTGTGCTCGCCTGCCTTGATGGCACTTGCACTTAAAAAAAGTGCATGCTAATCCATGTGGTTCATGTACTTAAAAGAACTCAATGCTCAACTTGTAGAACATGGGGGGCCCAAGACTACACTCCACGAAGGAATGTACTTGGTGTCGGTCACAAACATCATGAACGTCATGAACGGTCACACGAAGACCCTAAAACCCCGGAATTTCAAGCGAACTTTAACTCTGAAAAATAGCCGAGCCATGGTGCGCAGGGGACGCCTGATGAGGATGACCCGCCGCCCGGCGAAACAGGTCCGCTGCTGGGACATTTATGCTCCCACGCATTGCCCTGCCCGTCTTTGCTCACCAGCACTGTGCCGCACCCTAAACGTTCCCACAATGCGGTCAGAATGGCCACAGCATTTCCCAACATTTTTCTTGGTTAATGTTGTGGCAATTCTGACCGCATTGTGGAGGAAGCCGTGGGGGCACAGCGCTGCTCTCACTCACTCCCAATACACATGTTTTCCCCGCATTTTCTTGTTTTTGCTTCTTTTTCCCGCACCCACGAAACGCGTCGAAGTAGTTTACCTGCGCAGACGTGCCAGAACCAAGTTTGCTGCTACCACTGCAGCTAGTGCCCGAGTCACGGCGGCAGTAGTTGAGAAGTGTGGCTTTCTGCGTCTGCTGCCAAACCCAAATGAACCGGGAACGAAACCTAGACGAAGACGAAGCCTGGCAAGACGAGAAAGTGAACCCCAGAGGATGAAACCTGGAGCGGGAGATGAAGGCAAGACAAGGAGATGAAACCTGCAGGAGAAATGAGGCATAGACGAGGAAAAGACAGTTAGACGATATCATAGGCCAAATGCAGGACGAGGAGATGAAACCTGTAGGATAGATGAGACCTGAATCGCAAGCGAATTCTTACTCTCAACTCACAAGTCCACAAGTCAAATGGAGACTTCAATATATCGGACCGCTTCACACAAACAGTCTCTGAACAGAAGAGAGGGTGGGGGTTCCCTGCGGATGCGTCGAGACGCATTCTCAGGGCGAATTGTGCCGACCCGCTGTGATGCGCGGGCGCCGTCGCTGCATATGAGTACTTCATGGGGTTGGCGGGTGGGGAAGCCGTGCGGAGCAAGGACCCGAACCGGCAGGTCGGCGCGTGCCTCGTGCACGCCGGCGGCGTGAGCGTCGGCCACAACGGCTTCCCGCGCGGGAGCGCGTCTTTTCCTTGGTTTGGGGCGTCTTGTCAGCCACCCCTCGTCCCCCTTGTGGGTACCACGCGACCGTCTCCTGCATCGAGCAGGCTGTTGTTCCACCTCGGCCGCACCTGCCTCTTCTTTGTTATCCCAAGGTGATGAGATACTTTTTGAAGTTTGAAGTATAGCGGAATTCTAACTCCAAACACTCAACTCTCAAGTCAAATAGAGACTTCAATATACCGACCGCTTAGCACAAGAAACAGTCTCTGAACAGGAGAAGGGGTGGAGGTTGCCTGCTGATGCGTCGGGACGCGTCCTCGCAACGAATTGTGCTGGCCCATGATGCGCGGCACCGTCGCTGCAGATGAGTACTTCATGGGGTTGGCGGGTGGGGAAGCCGTGCGGAGCAAGGACCCGAACCGGCAGGTCGGCGCGTGCCTCGTGCACGCCGGCGGCGTGAGCGTCGGCCACAACGGCTTCCCGCGCGGGAGCGCGTCTTTTCCTTGGGCCGGGAAGGACGACTTGCGGGGAGCCGGCTGGTCGCTCGACATCAACGACCGCGCTTTCCTCGCCACGAAGCACCCGTACGTCGTCCACGCGGAGATGGACGCCGTTTTGAACGCCCTCGCGCCGAACGGCCTCGAAGGCTGCACCCTGCGCGTGGAGACCTTCCCCTGCAACGAGAGTGCGAAGGTCATCATTCAATCCGGGGTCATCACCCGCGTTGTGTACCGAGACGACCCGCACCACAGCCACCCGTCCTCAGTCGCGTCCCGCCGCATGCTGGCCGAATGCGGTGTCGACACACTCTGCGCCGGGGGGGATGACTCCGCTCGGGCTTTGTCGAGTGAGCTCAACAACGCAAACCACCCTCATTCCACCGGCGCTGACGAAGAAATCGGCGCCTGCGTGTTGGACAGCCACGGCGGTCTGGTAGGTGTCGGATTCAGCAAAGCACCGCATGTATGTAGAGGTGGAGGCGCAAGGCCTGACGTTGCAGGTGAAAAAAGAGGCGCCGGTACCGGGCTCGAAGCCGGAACACGGAGGGACTCTTTCATCGTGCACGCTGAGGCGGTTCTCGACGCGTTGGGCGTGGGTCGGCTGGCCGGCAGCGCGGTCTACGTGACCCACTTTCCGTGTGTCATGTGCGCGAAGCTGATCGTCCTGTCTGGGTGCGCCGAAGTTGTGTACCGCAGCGACCCGAAGCCCGACCGGCAGTCCTACATGGACTCGCGGGAGATGCTCAAAGCGAACGGCGTCCGCATCCGCGAGTCCAGCGGGGCACCCGAGGCCCCCTTTGGGGACCAGCAGCCCCCCCAAGAAGAGATCAAGGCAGGGGCGGTGGGAGCTCGCAGCTCTCCGGCGCGGAAGAACTACCGCAGGCGACCGATCCAAACCTCTTCGGCTGCTGGCCAGGGTGTCCGACGGTTCCATACATCGGCGGTCAGTCCCGCTGCGCCATCGATTGGCTACCGGCAGGTTCCGAGGATGACTGCAAACCGAGCATGGCTTTCGAAGAGTGCTCAGAAGTGCATGCTCTGCTGACAAGCGCCGTTTCCGATTGTTGCACGGAACAAGGGCGGGGATTGCAGGTGAAAAAAGGAGGCACCAAATTCGGGATCGAAGCCGGAACACGGAAAGGCTCCTTCATCGTACGCTGAGGCGGCTCTCAACGCCTTGGGCGTGTGGTCGACTCGTCGCCAGCGCGGTCTACGTGACCCACTTTCCGTGTGTCATGTGCGCGAAGCTGATCGTCCTGTCTGGGTGCGCCGAAGTTGTGTACCGCAGCGACCCGAAGCCCGACCGGCAGTCCTACACGGACTCGCGGGAGATGCTCAAAGCGAACGGCGTCCGCATCCGCGAGTCCAGCGGTGCACACCAGGCCCCCTGTTCAGTGGGCCTGCAAAACAGCGCCAGAGCTTGCTCCGGGGAACAGCCGCCCTCCCCAGAGGAGATCAAGGCAGGGGCGGCGCGCGCTCGCAGCTCTCCGGCGCGGAAGAACTACCGCAGGACCGATCCAACCTCTTCGGCCGCAGGCCAGGGGTGTCCGACGGCTCCGTACGTGCGCCATCGATGGGCTACCGAGGGTGACTGCAAACCGAGCATGGCTTTCGAAGAGTGCTCAGAAGTGCATGCTTTGCTGACAAGTGCCGTTTTCCGTTGTTACACGGAAGCGCAAGGTGTTCTAGCCGTGTTGTGCATAAGTGCCTGGTCAACCTAGGAAGCAAACTCTTGCGCAACTGTGATTGGACAGTCGGGATGGCGGGCGGAGTCCCATTCAACAAACGAAAAGGCAAATCATGTGGCTACCCCCTGTGCCTCTTGCTTCGGCAGCTCGGCAGTTCCTACTATCTATCGTGCAACCCCCTGTGCCTCTTGCTTCGGCAGCTCGGCAGTTCCTACTATCTATTGTGCAGTCCATCGTCACTGACTGTTACTGCATATCAAGTTCCAATTCCTACTACTACTGCTTTTTGCCAACTTACGCCCGCCGAAGACGGAGTAGTAGTGAGGCGACCGGATAGTTCCCGGAGAGACGGTCCCTGTACCCGTCTCCCTCTTTGTTGTTGTCTTGCGCGAGCTAGATTCTATAGACTGTTGCTGTATTTCGGACCACCTGTTTTAGCGTTTTTCACCCCTTCTTTCCCTTCCCGTTCCTCTACGAAAATTGTGTTACGTAAGCGCCAGCTTGGAAGGAAATGCTGCCAGACAGAGTACCGAAGAGACCAAGTGCTGTAGCTACCGAACCACGTGTTGAACGGACGTGAGGTCATGCGGGTCTACCCCTACACGACAAATCACACAAACACAACAGGTCAAAGTCCTGAGTGAGAAAACAACACACGGTGGTGTAAGCGAAGAACAAAGCAGATTGTGTTGTATCGATTTGCCCTTGTATTTGCCCCTTTACCTCTATATTTCCTCCCTTCCATTCGGAGTCGAAGCAGCTACGTCGAGTATTTTTGCCGTCTGGAAGGAAGGAACGGAAAGGGAGAAATCCACCGACAGGAACACCGAGAAAAAGAAAAAAGACGGGGCAAGACCGTCGGCACGAAAAGTAAGGGCAAAACCACCTCCACCCCACCCTCACCCCCACCCACCCATCCAGCATGCCTGGCAAGGTTGTCCCCCGTGAGCAGTGGCGGGCGCGGTCGAAGAAGAGCCGCGTGCAGCGCCTGCACAAGCAGAAGGGCCACAACCTGGCGAAGAACCTCGAAAAGGTCGAGAACCTGCAGTACCAGAAGGATCGCCTCGAGCGGGACAGGGAGCGGGTGGGCGAGGGCAGAGCCGTCGCAGGGCACCACAACCTGCCCGACCAGATCCTGAAGGCGGCGCCGAAGGCGAAGGCCGTGCGAGCAGCGGCAACGAGGCCGGCCGTGCGCCGCAACATGGTCATCGGGTTCCTCAACCACAACAACATCCGCAAGAAGCTGCAAGAAGCCTTCGCGGTCGAAGTCGACGAGTGAACACGGCCGGCGAAGGAAGGTTCCGGCTGACCCAGAGACCGCTACCTGCCGCACCATGCGCGTGCTCTATGACTTGCAAGTAACCCCTTCATCGGGATTAAAGCGCTGGTTCGTACACCTGGTCGACCGCCGATGTTACTGTGAACAAACCAGCGTGCCGAGAGCAGGCGTGAACCTGCAGTACGAAGGAGCGCCTCGAGCGGGACAGGGAGCGGGTGGGCGAGGGCAGGGCCGCAGGGCACCACAACCTGCCCGACCAGATCCTGAAGGTGGCGCCGAAGGCGAAGGCCGTGCGAGCAGCGGCAACAAGGCCGGCCGTGCGCCGCAACATGGTCATCGGGTTCCTCAACGACAGCAGAGCTGCAAGACGCCTTCGCGGTCGAAGTCGACGAGTGAACAAGGCCGGCGAAGGAAGGTTGCGGCCGACCCAGAGACGGCTACCTGTCGTCACGTGCTCTATGACTTGCAAGCAACCCCTTCATCGGGATTAAAGCGCTGGTTCGTACACCATACGCATACGGGTCGACCGCCTATGTTACTGTGAACAAACCAGCGTGCCGAGAAGAGCAAGCGTGAACCTGCAGTTCTGGAAGGAGCGCCTCGAGCGGGACAGGGAGCGGGTGGGCGAGCGCAGGGCTGTCGCAGGGCACCACAACCTGCCCGACCAGATCCTGAAGGCGGCACCGAAGGCGAAGGCCGTGCGAGCAGCGGCAACGAGGCCGGCCGTGCGCCGCAACATGGTCATCGGGTTCCTCAACCACAACAACATCCGCAAGCTGCAAGAAGCCTTCGCGGTCGAAGTCGACGAGTGAACACGGCCGGCGAAGGAAGGTTCCGGCTGACCCAGAGACCGCTACCTGCCGCGCATGGTGCTCTATGACTTGCAAGCAACCCCTTCATCGGGATTAAAGCGCTGGTTCGTACACCATACGCATACGGGTCGACCGCCGATGTTACTGTGAACAAACCAGCGTGCCGAGAGCAGGCGTGAACCTGCAGTACCGGAAGGAGCGCCTCGAGCGGGACAGGGAGCGGGTGGGCGAGGGCAGGGCCGCAGGGCACCACAACCTGCCCGACCAGATGCTGAAGGTGGCGCCGAAGGCGAAGGCCGTGGTGCGAGCAGCGGCAACAAGGCCGGCCGTGCGCCGCAACATGGCATCGGGTTCCTCAACGACAGCAGAGCTGCAAGACGCCTTCGCGGTCGAAGTCGACGAGTGAACAAGGCCGGCGAAGGAAGGTTGCGGCCGACCCAGAGACGGCTACCTGTCGTCACGTGCTGCTCTATGACTTGCACGCAAGCAATCTCTTCACGGGTCACCACCGATGTTACTGTGAACAAACCAGCATGCCCAAAACAGGGCATTCGCCGTGAATGACAACGCATGGAATAGCAAGAGACCGATTGTCTTGACTCTCTTCGTTGGTCTCTGAACGGTCGTGCATGGGAATCTATCCGTTGACCTCCTCGTTCACAACAGCAAACACTCGGAACAAGCTTCGAGACGCCTTCGCAGTAGAATCTCTCAGCAGTGGATACAAGAGCAGAAGTTGCAACCCTGTGTTCCCAAGGTGGAGTGGTGCCCTAGCAATGCAACCCACCGAACTCTTGCGGTTAAGGACCTATTCACAGCAATCCTGGAAGCAGTTTCACGATGCCTTGATGGGTGAAGACCTGCAGCTAAAGGCACACAAGTGCAGACCAACCCCTGAAGGCGGCGCTCATAGCCGAAGCCACGCTGGCTCAATATTCTGGGATTCCGGCTTCATCACTCAGAGCATTGATCTCACCGGGCCAGGAACGAGCCTGCTACAAGTGACATTTCTTGTTTGTGCGCACTTCTTTTTAACTTGTTTTAGGCTAGCGGGAGTGAGGATAGTACGCTGCCGTCGATCGGGCTTCGTTCTTGACATCTCGCATCTGTTAGACAAAGCAGAACCTGGGATGGTATGTGTCCCCACCCCACTGGACCAGACAAGCTCGGACTAGCGAAAACAACACGGCCGGGAGGGAATGCAGCACCATTCACTTCGAAGGCAGATTCGCTCTTCCGAGCGAAAAAAAAAAAAAAAAAAAAAAAAAAAAAAAAAGAGACACACCCCCCCATTATCTTGCCGCCTAGCTCTTTGTCTTTCCCCTTACCCCGCTCTCCACCCCCAGTGTGCTCGGTGCTTGGTGATCGCAAAAAAAGCCCTCTGCGTAATCGCTGGAAGGTACAGCCAGGGTGCCAGAGGCCCTGCGGCGTATGCCAAGGGGCTGTGGCTTAATGACACGCGCTGTACGAGCCCATCAGCGTGTCAGACTCGACTGCGAGTTTCTACTACCCGTCGTGAAATACGGACCAGAGAGAGTCCAACACATGTGCGAGAATATGACACGAGGGAGGCACCCGTGCATCAGGGCACCTCTCGACGTCATCGTCACCCCAGCATTGCCGAGAGCGCTGCCAACACGATTTCTGCAAGACCGTCACAAGACGGACGAAGGGATTCGAATGAGCTGTACAAAAAAAAAAGACAGGCGCTTCGTTTTGTTTGTGCGTGTCGGTTGATCGTTTTCCCACTTGTATTTACCCTGTGTGTATTCAGGTAAGGAATTTCTGATCAACCACCAAAACACGCTGCCTACGTATTTTTAGCCCGCACAATACATTGAAGGGCAACCCACAACATTGTTAGGTACTAAAAAAGGGGGGCAAACCGGCGGAGTCCGCAAAAACCGGCGGAGTCCTGCTTTCGCCTTACCCTTCCAACTCCGTAGTGGATTATGAATGTGTCGCTCAGAAATTGCAGTTCCAACTTGGACGTGTCGACGGCGCTCAAAGTTAGCTTGCTACGTGTGCTTTCCCCGGCTCACCAGAAGGTGACGCCGAAAAAGCGAAGCAAGTAAAAAAAGAAGAGAACAAAAAGAGGAAAAAAAAAGGGAGCCACCGCCAGCGGGCCCCGAGCACACCGAAGCCGCCATCACGTCATCACACAGGGCCACCGCACCCACCTAGTTCCATGCTATTTGCAGCGTTGTTTTCCTTCTTTTCGCGTTCGGCTTGCGGCTGGCATGACCTCGCCTTGATGATCTCAAATGGTGGTGTTCGCATTCCACGGAAAGAATCGTTCGCGATTCAAGAAGAAGGGATGCCGATTAGAATGAGTATGAAATGACATGCCGCATGCTCAAAAGGCATGGAGGGAATGCAAAATGAATCGGTCATGTGCCAATGACAATGCAAAAGTCAAGACCGTTACTCTCCCATGGACTCGTTCCAGATCCGAGTTAGCGTACTCGTATGCGCTGGATGAAATGGTCAAGGTAATTGGGAAGACACGATGGTGAAATACAAAAATGTCAATTCCGACGAGATAGTCCACAGCTGAAAACGAAGCCCCCTGGCCAGGGGAGGAACGAAGCAGGCCGCACTGTTTGGCATGGGGCTTGTCGATACACCCAGTCTGCCGCAGTAAAGTACATTACCCGACTCCCAGCCTCAATGGTCAACCGGTGACCCTAAAACACCGAACCATTAAACCACAGTAACGCTAGATACCCGGAATCCAATCCTTCTCCGGCCGGGCAAAGGTTCTTGCACGAGCTTCCTGCGCGAAAAACGTGGCAATCCCAGGGCTGCTTGGGACATGCCGGACAGGTTTGGGGGCTAGCTTGCTCGGACGTGCAGGCAGCATCCCGGGGCAGTCAACCTTGTCCCAGCGTGTAGCGTCTCAACTGCGGTACGTCAGAGCTGGACATCTGGCGCTCTGCTGCGGTTAAGATGATAAACGACGATGGTGATGGGAAGTGAGAGTTGATTTTGTTGCGCGTCAACAGAACCTTCTGTTTGTGCGGTTTAACCTACACTCGTTTTAGCTGTAACAAATACTGTCACAAAGGAAGTAGAAAACGGTTGTCGCAGAAAACACACAGGCACGCAAAACTCCCAGGTTCTTAAGCGAAGTAGTTGAACTCGAAAACCCCGGAGTTTCAAGCGAACTTTCCCTCTAAAAAAGAGCAGGTACGGTGGCCCAACACCGAGGGAGGGTGGGGATGTCGGTTGGGCATGTGGCGTTCCGGCAGATCTGGTCTCGGGGTGCGAGGCGAGGGTACGCGACGCACCACCCTGCGTTCAAGCGGGACGACGCGATAGAGTGGGTCGGGCTGCACACGAGGACCAGCCACGCGGACTACCCGCCGTACATGCCGGTGGACGACGACGAAGAGCTGATGGACTTCACCGATCCGATGATGCGGCACGAGCGCTTCAACCGAGACCTGCGCATCAACCACCCCAACGAACGCCTCCTCTCGGACGCGCAGCGCGAGGTGCTGGAAGCGCGGCTGAACCGGCAGCTGGAGGGCAAGATCCGCGCGAAGGAAATCGAGCACCGAATTGCGTCGCTCCTCGACGAGAGGAAGGCGGGCATCCGGTCGAAGATCCTCGTCGGCGACGAGATACCCGAAGCGGCAGCCCACGCGACGATCACGCACATCGGCACCCTGGACGGCTTCGAGGAGGCCGTCGAGCCAGTGCGGCTGACCAGAGGCAAGGCGCTGCGGTACGCGGCGGAGCTGGACATGGCGCTCTGCGTGACGGGGTTTTCCGAGGACGGGACTGAGGCCGTCTGCCGCCTGCGGCACCTCAACGCGTGGTTGACTCGACGGGCGCGGGCGAGGATCGCGCTCGAAACGTCGCAGATGCAGGTAAACGCGGATCGAGAGCACGCTACCGTTGAGTACAGCATCCGCGCCCACATCGAGCAGGGGCACCTCGCCGAGAAGGGCATCCTCGTCTGCGACGACTTGCACGCCAAGCGGCGCGTGCGGATCACCGTGCGCAACTGCGTCTCGTGCCGAGACGCGGCGGAGCTGCTGCTACACGTGTGTTGGACGGTGCACCAGATGTCGTTCGCGGGCGGCGGGAAGCCGGCTGCGGCGTTCTACATGGGTGCCCCGATGTTCGACCTGTTCGGCGCGTCGTCCGTGCTGACACCCCTGGGCGAAGGCCGCAAGACGCAGCTCATCGACGCCCGGACGATGCTCGAACTCGGCAACGCCGTCCAGCAGGCCCGCGACGAGGAGTTCGAGAAAAACGTGGCGGAAGCAGGTATGGCGCATTTCGTAGCATTTCAATATGGACGGGAGGGCGCGTGTGAAGTGGCAGCGCACGTCAGGGCAGTGCTGTCCGCACACGTGCCGACGTCTGCGTCTGCGTATGCGACTGCTTAAAAGGAAAAGCTGGGACTGACGGTGATTGTCGTAACCTGACTGACTGACATGACAGTCAGCCGTCTGCGTCTGCGTATGCGACTGCTTAAAAGGAAAAGCTGGGACTGACGGTGATTGTCGTAACCTGACTGACTGACATGACAGTCAGCCGTCTGCGTCTGCGTATGCGACTGCTTAAAAGGAAAAGCTAGGACTGACAGTGATTGTCGTAACCTGACTGACTGACATGACAGTCAGCCGTCTGCGTCTGCGTATGCGACTGCTTAAAAGGAAAAGCTGGGACTGACAGTGAATGTCGTAATCTGACTGACTGACATGACAGTCGGCCGTCTGCGTCTGCGTATGCGACTGTTTAAAAGGAAAAGCTGGGACTGACAGTGATTGTCGTAATCTACATGACAGCAGCCGTCTGTGTCTGCGTCTGCAGTTTTTTGAACGTCGTCTGCAGACGCGTCTGCAGGCAACACTGGCTCGAGCAAGCTAACACAGTGTGGATACGCCCAAACTACTTTCCGAACCCACAGGCGAGTCGCAACGGATAGCGATGGAAGAGTCGCGCCGCCGCATGTTCTACGGTGTGCAGGAAGACTTCCTCTCCTCCAAGCTGAGGGACAACACCATCATCGCGAGCACAGACCCTTGGTCTCTGCCTGTGACCAACAGCGACTTGCAGACGATGGAGATCACGAACGCCATGCGTCTCGCCGGCCAGTCGCAGGAGCAGATCGACGAGTACACGGCCCCAATGGACTTCGGCGAGCACAAGCTCATCAAGCCAGACGACTTGCGAGAGGCCACCATGGGCACAGCCTCGGATCATGACGTCGAACTGTCTCCAGGCCCCGATGGCAGCACGAGAATTAAGCCTTTTGCGCCCAACTCCTAATAACAGCGCCGGGGTAGTCTAGTCGCGTGACCTTCGGTGGACTGCTTTCACCTCGATCCATTCAGGTGCGCGTTTGGTGCCGTTGCCTGTCAGCAACAGCGGCGTACAGACGAAGGAAATCGTCAACATCTGATCGAACAGAAGCTCTTGGCCACCATGCCTTTCGCACACAGCTCCGGTGAAACAGTGCCGTGGTAGGCATGTGTACGACCTTCGGTTGCTGCGTACCATAATAGGCGTGTGAACCCCGACAATAAGGTGACGCTACAGGAAAAGCCTCAGATCGTGGTGAATCGTTTGGGTTAGAATGCAAAGAATCTGTGGCGATAATCTGTATCGCCGGCGGCGCGGTTATCTCTTCGCATGTGATGATGAATCGAGCTGGCATAGAGTAGGGAACCGTGAGTAAGCTGCACGGTGAAGTCCAGCCTCAGAAGCTGGAGTTAAAGCTGGAGTTAAAAAGCGCGCTATTCGGGTTTGGACTCACATGCCTTTTGGTTGCAGCACACCCGGTTGTCGAGTGACTCGGGCACACAAAGTCCAGCCAGGACTTACGCAGCTCTTTAGTCTTGGAGCTAAATACCTGCTGAAAATCAGTACGTAGGGTCAGGCAAAAAATAAATAGAGCATAGGGGGCTCACCTGCCAGTGTTGCATGTCTTTGCCTCTGCCTCCTCTCCGCCCTCAACCCTCCAGTGTCGCGTGGTAAGCAACAGCAGGATCTGCGGTTGATTCCCCAGATAAATCTGCAGAAAAGATAGTACGTGCTGAAAACGTACTGATTCAGCATGTGTACAAAAAGAAACGAAGAAAAATTAACGTGCTGAAATCAGTACGTTCAGCATGCTGAACGTATGGCCTGAGTCCAGCTTCTGAGGCTGTGGTGTTGCTGGTGAAGCAGAACACAGGGAAGATGCACTTCCTTGCTGTCACGAAGGCTTTTGTACCTACTTTGTCATGACTGTGCTCAGTGAGTAGTAGCCTGCAACCGCGCTCTTTATGGAGATGGTTCTTTGCAAGAATACTGAGCCGGTCCATCCCTTCTTGATAGACCGTGATAGACCGAAGAACACAGCACCGGGCAATTCGATGCAGCTCTAGGGACTAGGGATGGACCTGATAGACCGTGGTGGACCGTATTTCACTGTGATAAACAGCGGCCGGCACTTCGATGCAGTTTCAAGAGATAGGGACGGACCGGCTCAAATACGTTTGGAATGGAGAAGAGTCTACGGGGACGGCAGCTCGTCGATTAGCTCGGCTTTCCTACGTAATACGCCATTTTTGGTACATTTTGCAAGCGGTCGTCACCGCTTGCCTTCAGCACAGACTGTTCAAGGAAGAAAACAAAGAAAGAAGAAGAAGAAAGAGGCCGCGCCTGGTCCAGGAACGTGACGGTCCACCACAGCTTGCAAAGCTTGCGTCGGAGGCAGCGCAGTGCTACAACCCCGCCCGCTCTGCCCTGTGGCTGACCGTCTCGACGAGCTTGTGTTCAGCGCGAGCGCCAAGCCCCAAGGTGCGCTTTCGCCATGCCTTGATGCTTTGTTTTGGGAAATCGGTAGCCACTTGACCCGTAGGCCCGTGGCTCTGCAGTACCGCCGAACACGTGCTTTCCCTGGTACCTCAGTGACGCGAATTCTTAAGGAATAATCAATAGCCAACCACATTCTGGAGTGCTGTGTGCCGTTCTTTATTCAAGCTCCTGCAGGGCCGATGGAGCCCTAAAAAACTTTTTGGAAAAAAAAAAAAATTTGCTCAACTTCCTCAAAAATTACTGCAGAGTTTGTTCCAAACTTTTAAAATTCAAAAAACCCAATTTTTTTCCGGATTTTTTTTTTTTTGCCAGTTTCAAAAAGACACAAGGTTTTGGAGCCTCGACTCCTCTGCGAAATTGTGAGTGTCGTCTCACCGAAAAAGCGCGGATGTGCTGCGTCAAAAAACGCCCCCAAAAATGTGTCTTGAAGAACATGCGTAGTCTGTACGAATCCGCGTCGTGTGATGAGGATCGGTCGACCGGCACGCCCGAGGGAAAACGAAGGGCCTGCCTTTTTTCTCAATTGCACATCACGCTCTGGAGCGTCTTCCCTCTCTTTCCTTTGACGGCAACACGTAGCAAACGGCGCAAGCCAGTCCTGTCAGACAACAGATCAACACAGTAAGGTGTTCTCTCGTGTCGCCCGCCGTCGCCACCCGCCACCAATCCATGTCGAGTTCGTGTCGTTCCAAAACACGGACGAGTGCTCACTAAGCCCTTCCGCCTGCAAAACCAGCTGCCTGAGCAACCATCCCTGCGGAGTCACGCTCCCCGTTGGCAATGGCAGATCCGGCGTGGACCGTGACTTCTCCCGACGCCATGGAAGTCGACACCGAGTGATCACAAGCACTGCTTCGTATTCAAACGCGCGCATGATAGGAATTGGTCCACACGCAAAGGCAGTCATGCGTGTAAAAGCTTAACGAACTCATGATCAGCACTGAGCGATCAAGTCAACGACAGGCGAGAGGAACTGCGGGGTTTTTCAGGCAGCCACGGCTCCGCATTCAAAGGCGCGCATGATAGGAATGAACCAACTAGACTCAGTCTATGAGAGGTCAGGTCAAGCACAGAGAACCGGCATACGCTGCCTTCTCTCTCACGAGGCAGCCAATGCGTTGTCTTCTCGTAAAGGTGCGCGTGAATGGGAGGACCGATGAGTCTCTAGCCCAGCAAACTCTTCACTGGTTGCTGGGCGATTTCGGCGTGTTTCTCGCCAAACTCAAAGGATCATCCACTAACAGTCTAGTAGCGGACCGGCGCGGGCACAACGAACGGCGCGTCTCTCGTGAAATCTTGTCTTCCAGAGACAGCGATGCCTCCTCACCAACACCACTCAAACCGACCGTTTGGTTTGTACGTGCCGGAGGAAGTTGGCCTGTTGGTGAGTGAACCTGATCGTTCGGCCAATCCCGAACACGCTGCGAGCGTGCTCTTTCGAGCTTACAATTAGTTGTTGTTACCAGTAACTAGTCTTGAAGCTATTATGGAAAAAGGGTACCAGTAGTCACACTGACACTAGACACAAAACCCCAAAAACACCGAACCTCTAAACCACAATAAACGCTACAAACACTCCTTCCGCCCTACACTCACTCACGCAAAGCATTCCGTACGATGGGCAACTGTTGCGAGCACTCCGCGTTCGGCCCGCAGACGCTGGCGGACAAAGAGAAGGAGCTGTACCTCGGCGCCAACGCGATCAAGTCGCTGTACCGGGTGTTCGTCCAGTACAGCCTCGCGACCGACACGATGGGCATCCCCGGCACGATCGACGACAAGGACCTGCCCCAGGAGCGGCACGCGCACGACCCGCGCGTGTGGCGCGGCAGCCACGACGGCGGCACGATGCTGCTGCGCCAGCAGCAGTTCTTGTGCATGCCCTGGTTCCGGAAGAACCCGTTCGCGCCCCGCGTGTTCGAGTGCTTCAAGGACGCGGGCGAGTACATGACGTTCGAAGCCTTCGTCACTCTGGACACTTCCGCTAACAGTCTAGTAGCGGGCCGGCGCGTGCACAACGAACGGCGCGTCTTTTGTGAAATCTTGTCTTCCAGAAACAGCGATGCCTCGTCACCAACACCACTCAAACCGACCGTTTGGTTTGTACGTGCCGGGGGGAAGTTCGCCTGTTGTCCAGTGAGTGAACCTGATCGTTCGGCTAATCTCCCAAAACACGCTGCGAGCGTCCTCTTTCGAGCTTACAATTAGTTGTTGTTATTAGTAGCTAAGTGTCTTCAAGTTATTACGGAAAAAGGGTACCAATAGTCACGCAGACACAAACAGGCTGACCTCCAACACCAAATCTTGTTTGTATCTCCTCCTTCCCTCCGCCCCACACTCACTCACACAAAGCATTCCGTACGATGGGCAACTGTTGCGAGCACTCCGCGTTCGGCCCGCAGACGCTGGCGGACAAGGAGAAGGAGCTGTACCTCGGCGCCAACGCGATCAAGTCGTTGTACCGGGTGTTCGTCCAGTACAGCCTCGCGACCGACACGATGGGCATCCCCGGCACGATCGACGACAAGGACCTGCCCCAGGAGCGGCACGCGCACGACCCGCGCGTGTGGCGCGGCAGCCTCGACGGCGGCACGATGCTGCTGCGCCAGCAGCAGTTCTTGTGCATGCCCTGGTTCCGGAAGAACCCGTTCGCGCCCCGCGTGTTCGAGTGCTTCAAGGACGCGGGCGAGTACATGACGTTCGAAGCCTTCGTCACTCTGGCATCGTCCCTCAGCCCTAAGACCCCGGCGAGCATCAAAAGGTACGTGGCCTTCCGCCTCTTCGACTTCGACAACGACGGGGCCGTCCGCATGTGCGACATCGAAACCATGCTGCAAGTCGTCACCGGGTACACCGACCTCTGGTCCCGCGCTGCCGAGGTGAGTCTATTCGAACCCCCCGCTGGGCCCCTGGTCACGCCCGGGTGGCCGAAGGGTTCCTTCCCGCAGCGGTGCATCGACGGGGCGCCGCCGTTGGACCTCATCAAGACGGAGGGCGGCACTGCGTCACTTCGTGAGGCGTGCACGGCAATCAGCCGCAAGGTGTTCAACACGGTGGACGTCGACGGCTGCGGGGAGATCGGGCTGGCAGAGTTCGAGAACGTGTTGAACAGAGTCCCGGACTTGCAAGTTCTGTACTCGTTCCACTTCAACTGAAGCACCTAGTCGTAGGGGTGTCTTTCTCGTTCGGAAACCAGCTGCCAAAAACTGGGTTTCGTTGGGTGAATCGTGCACGGCAATTAGCCGCAAGCTGGCAGTTCGAGAACGCGTTCAACAGAGTCCTCGACACTAGTAGAAGTTGACGGCTGCGGGGAAGTCGGGCTGGCCGAGTTCGAGAACGTGTTGCACAGAGTCCCCGACTTGCAAGTTCTGTACGTTCTGCTTCAACTGAAGCCGGATGCGAGTTTTGAACCGCAGCGGCACCTCGTCACCGGGTACACCGACCTCTGGTCCCGCGCCGCCGAGGCGAGTCGACTCGAAGCCCCCGCTGGGCCCCTGGCCGCGCCGGAGTGGCCGAAGGGCTCCTTCCCGCAGCGGTGCATCGACGGTGCGCCGCCCCGTGGACCTCATCAAGACGGAAGGCGGCACCGCCGCTCCGTGAGTCAATCAGCCGCACCTGTCACGATGGTGAGTCTGGCGGTCACCTAAAACTCTTTTAGTCACAGTCTTCAGTCACAGTCGCACAAGGCTTTGCCCATGACAGTCCGTTGTACACTTATGTGGACTTATGCCGTTGGACGACGCGTACGTTGACGAACCCAAAAACCTTTCACGTGCAGCCTACATAAAAAGAAGGCCCTGTGTTGTGCCCTGCAAGCGCCACAGTGCAAGCGTCCTACCATTCCGCACTTGCACTTGCAAGAGCTGGTGGATCTTACCGGCTCCTCTTCCCTCCTTCCTTCCCAAGGCCAAAGCATCACTGCGCCCCAGTCACCTGTCTGTATCCTCTGCGAAGAGACACAGTCCCGCTGATACCAACTACAACTAAAGGGGCTTCGGTATTGGCAGTGACAAGTCGACCACAAAAGTGGCGGACCTCCTTCCTCTAGGGGCGGAAAACACTGTATAACCCAGGGAATTAGCTTCTATATCCACATTTGGACTGCCAGTCCCAATTTGGAAAGGCCGGCGGGGAAAAAGAAGAAAATAAAACGGCGCTGCACCATCACCCAGGCCCCCGGCAGAGGTGGCCAATGTGCAATCCGAGGCACTCAGGGCCCAGCATTGTCGTGAAGATACGTCGCGTTGCGCTGTGTTGAGCCGATCCATGAGTGAGGACGCAAAAAGCCGTTGGCAGTCCAAATTTGGAAAATAGGCCGGAGACCAAGCTAATTCCCTGATGAGACGAATGCCCATCATAACAATAATAAACTGCTGGAAAAAAAAAAAGAAGAAAGGCACCATTCTGTGTCGAAAACACAAGAAACGAGTAGAGAGTCGTCGAAGGGGACCTTCGAGGACCACCAGCACCGCGACAAATATTTGTGCACCTGAGATTGCCCCCCGAAGGTGATACCACTGCACTGAAGCCGGTCCCTGGAACGTGTATCGAATTGTCTGCCGCTGTTCATCACGGGGGTGAACCACGGTACACCTGGTCTGTCAGGTCGTATCCTCTGGAGCTTCATCGAGTTGCTTGAAACTGTCTATCACGGTACGCCATGCCATGGCACCTAGTGACTAGTGCAGACCATCGCTACGGATAGTCTGCGTTCTAAGCTCAAACTATCACGGCACACCAAGTTCCATCAGTATGGGATGGACGAGCTTTCTAGCTTTACCTGAACCACGTTGTTAACCATACTTTTACTTGCATTGACCGGCGGCTCGTGGTACCGTACCCCTCCGTACCCTTCGTCTTGCGAGTATCTCGCGAGGGGGTCGTAGGGCGCTGACCGCAAGCACAACCCTATAGCTAAAATTTAGTAGTAGTAAAAAGCTAAAAACGAAGTTACACGGATGCGCAACCACATGCGACAGTAAACAGTAAAGTAAAAGCGACACAAAGTACGTGAAGGAATAATGAAAACACACTGCCCAGACCCTGCTCTAACAGCACAAAAGGAGACCCCCCCTTCCCCCCTCGCCTCACAAGTCAAACGGAGACTTCAAAAAACCGACCGCCTACTACAAGAAACAGTCTAAAAAAGAAGCAAACATGAAGGCTGCCACTCAGTCTAGTAGTCCTGCACGAGACTTGGGTCTGGAGTCCGGCATGTGTGCCATTTGCGGGATACGTGTCGGCTTCCTACTCATGGGGGACCAAGGCAGCCACTACTCTCACACCTCAAACACAGAGGACACACCTGTAGTTGAAAAGAAGCGGTTTTAACCCAAACGCGCACAGATGCGAATCGTGCAACCAAACCCGGGAGCGTCGTAGCTCACGGATGATGTTCATTGTTCCATTTTATTTTTTACATAAGCGCCAGCTTCGAAGAAAGTGCTCGACAAAGCTGCCAGACAAAGAACCGAAGGGATCCCAAGTGCTGTTACTACCGAACCACGTGTTGAACGGACGTGAGGTCATGCGGGTCTACCCCTACACGACAAATCACACAAACACAACATGAGAAAGCAACACACGGTGGTGTAAGCGAAGAACAAATCAGATTGCTTCGTTGTAGGAAGGGTTTACCCCTACACGACAAATCACACAAACACAACATGAGAAAGCAACACACGGTGGTGTAAGCGAAGAACAAATCAGATTGCTTCGTTGTAGGAAGGGTCTACCCCTACACGACAAATCACACGACACAACAGGTCGAAGTCCTGAGCGAGAAAACAACGATCATGGTAGTGTAAGAGAAGAATAGTCAGATTGCTTCTTTGTAGGAAATACTTGAGCCAGTTGCAAAATCTCAAAGGAGGTAAATGTGTGCTGTTGCCCACACGAAATGCAGGTGAAATCTGGGTTTACTTGCGGGCGTAAGCGTTCAACAAAAAAAAAAAAAAAAAAAAAAAAAAAAAAAAAAAAAAATCATAGCCACCGTCGAATTAAGCACAAGGCAGTCCCTCGAGTATTTTGAAACCCGGCTGGGGGCTGGCGACACGCCACGACGTGACAACAGGTACAACAAGTACCGTAAATGGGCTTCTTAGCGAAGGGCTTTAGTGAAGGGTTTTTATTAGTGAGCGGTCAAATTAGTGAAGTTCTCAGCTCAGAATTAGTGACCATTTGGACCGTTCACTAATTAAAACGGGCCTTCTGAGTGCTACTTGGCGTACTGGGGGGGCAAGCCCTGGAATCCTTCACAATCACTTGGGTGTGTAGTAATGAAACGGAAACCTGGTGTCGGAGGGACCGGGAACGCTACCCCGACTAGCGCGAAGGTGCTGAGAACCCCGTTTCTATTCCTGAACGGTCAAATTAGTTGAAGTCTTTGGCTCTTTTAGAGTGCAAGGTTCAATGTTTTGGGGGTTAGTGAACATTTGACCCTTCACTAATAAACCCATTTACGGTATAACAAGTACCACATGTACAACGGGTCCTACAGTATGTCACGCGACGTTCAGGCGCTCCTGGTGCTTTGCTCACCGCCCCTCTCCGCCTTCCCCGCAATTCGATGAAGACCGAACAGGTGAGACAAGAAGGCGCATTTTTTGCTCTGTTCCTATCGCTCCGCGTTTCGGCAGTCTTCATCCTCTCTGTCTATCCCCCTCACCCCACAACCCCCCTCTTCCCCGCGCTCGATCTGTTTTGTTTCTTTTGCCTTTACTTGCCTTATTTCTGGTCTGCCGACTCAAGCTTTATTTGTGCCACCCCCCGCCGAAACCGAATTGTCGTTGAATAAAAAGTTATGTTTTGCTGCGAACGAGGGACTGCGTTGTGGGAACTTGGGTTGTGACTTACGTGCACAGATGCACAGATACATCTGGGTTCTGGCTGTGACGAGCTACGAACAGCCGCCTCGCAAACCAGACTCACACCGCTGTCCTGTCTGCTGACCCTCAGGCGCTGATGGTGATTGTGTACCTCGGGATCAAAAGGACCGAAACACGGTGCAGATAGGCACATAGCCATTCCAAGCTTTTGCAATCCCCGGGATATGGACACTTCGTTAGCAATACTTGCTTTGCAGGAAAAACTCGACGAATCCGGTAGTTGGATGGGGATGAAATGTGCTGCAACCCCGCACAGCAAAATCACAGGTATATCTGGGTTAACTTAACCCTTTTACGGACGGGGGGCATCCTTACACCGAAACCCCCAAAGCCCCCGGAATTCCAAGCGAACTTTAACTCTTGAACGCTATAACATGCAGGGTCAAAACCTTGTGTCTTTTTGGTAAATGGTCACCAATTTTTGTGTCTAACAAATGCAATTGGTCAAGAACAAAAACAGATCGATGGCAGCGTACTATCCTCACTCCCGTTAGATGAACAAAACAGGTTTGAAGGAAGTGCGCACAAACAAAAATTGGGGTTTTTAAATTTTAAAATTTTGGAACAAACTCTGCAGTAATTCTTGATGAAGTTGAGCAAAATGTTTTTTTTTTCCCCCTTTTTTTGGGGGGCCATCGGCCCCGCGGCAGCGTTTAAAAAAGACACAAGGTTTTGACCCTGCATGATAACCCGAGCTGGGTGTTCGGGACGCTGGGCATCCGGAGGAGCAAAAGACACTGGGCGTTTAATTCAGCTAATTTCGCGCAAGCGCCGAGATCTACCAAGCACCTTCCTTCGATTTTGTTTGGTATCTCGTGACTGTCGCTTCCCGAAACTGACTTGAACCGAAGAGCGAGTACGGGCGCGGCAAGTCCTTGGTTGCAGGTGGCGGCAGTATGGTGGCGGCGTCCGGCGACACGTTCTCAAAAAAAAAAAAAAAAAATACTCGAGGGGCTGCCTTGTGCTTACTTCGAAGGAGGCTAGAGGGGGAGAAACAATACAACTACAAAATGGGTCTTTTTTGTTGAACGCTTACGCCCGCCACTAAACCCAGATTCACCTGTGTTTCGTGTGGGCTACAGCACATTTACCTCCTTTGATCTTTTGCAGCTGGCAGCCTCCTCAAGTATTTCCTACAAAGCAGGTGCTTATACAAAAAAAAAAATAAGGAACAATGTTTGCTGCTGTGAAGAGATGTGTTACGAAAACCTTTCCCAGGAGCGCGCTTCCCATTCTGGCCGTGAATCCCTCGAGTTTTGACCCATAGATTCCCCAGAAGGCTTTCTGCACGCTGGACGTCCCTTCCCCTCCGTCTGCAGGGGGGTAAGCCCCGGTGTAGGCATTCAAGAGAGAAGAAGAAGAAAAAGAAGAAAAAGGCCGCTCCGGGTCCAGGAACGTGACGGTCAACCACAGCTTGCAAGGCTTGAGTCGGAGGCAGCACAGTGCCGCAACCCCGTCCGCTCTGCCCTGCGGCTGACCGTCTCGACGAGCTTGTGTTCAGCGCGAGCGCCAAGCCCCAAGGTGCGCCACGCCTTGATGCTTTAGTTTGGGAAATCGGTAGCCACTTGACCCGTAGGCCCGTGGCTCTGCAGTACCGCCGAACACGTGAAGCTTGGCTCCCGTGTAGCAGACTTTCCCTGGTACCTGGTGCCGGGTGCAGGCATTCAAAAGAAGAAAAGAAGAAAACAGCAAGAAACGGGTTGAAAGAAAGACCGGGTCGCAGCTCTTCGGCAAGATACTTCTCGGTGCTCTCCATGGTGAGCGCACCGAGAAGCTCTCGTGGACGCGCTGCGATTCGGGCGCCTGTCCACCAACCAGGCTGAAAGCAAGAGTGAATGCTGGCCACCGAACGGCGGCCAGGTCAGCCCGTTGAAAGTTTGTGCACAGAAGCGAAGAAAATATACGAATCTTCTTTTTCTGGCGCTCGCATTTCGTTCTCGTCTGCCCGCGTTCTAGGCGGCACGATCTTCGCACTCGGTTGCCGCCCGGAGGAAATGACCCCGGGGCTGTTGAACGCCACCCAAGGGGGAGCCGCTCGACTGGACGAGCTTCACCGACTTCAACCCGCACGCGTTTTGACCGACGACCGGGAGGTCACCCGCGAGTGCGCTACGCGCCCCCTCTGTGTGTGTATCACCTGCACCTACGGAGTACCACCACACAGTAGAGGTAGCTACATGCACGTGCTGTGTGTGTAGTATCACCTGCACCTACGGAGTACCACCACACAGTAGAGGGCATGCACGTGCTGTGTGTAGTATCACTTGCACCTACGGAGTACCACCACACAGTTGAGGTAGTACTACATGCACGTGCTGTGTGTGTAGTATCACCTGCACCTACGGAGTACCACCACACAGTAGAGGTAGTACTACATGCACGTGCTGTGTCTGTAGTATCACCTGCACCTACGGAGTACAGGACGCCCGAGCCGAGGCGGCCGACGGACCACAGAGGCAAAAGGCAGAACAGGAAAGACAGGCGCGGTCGATACGAGAAGCGACAATCGCGGAAACGGCAGCGAGTACAGAGCAGTCGACGCGCAGACGAGCAGTGAAGCGGCCCGCGTCGCAGGTGGCACAGACCGAAGAAGCCCGTGAGGCAGGGAGTGAAGACGAGGTGATGCAAGTCGAAGGGGAAGCGCGAAGCAACCAGCCCGGACGGACCAACAAGACGCAAGACCAGGCGACCAAGAGAAGGAGGGGGACGCGATCCAGAGACCCGGGCTAAGTAGCCTGGAACTAGTGTGATGGACCTTTCTTCGGAGGGGCTCACGCACTCAAAGATCGACTTATATGCACCTACGGAGTACCACCACACAGTAGAGGTAGTACTACATGCATGTGCTGTGTGTGTAGTATCACCTGCACCTACGGAGTACCACCACACAGTAGAGGTAGTACTACATGCACGTGCTGTGTGTGTAGTATCACCTGCATCTACGGAGTACCACCACACAGTAGAGGTAGTACTGCATGCACGTGATGTATCACCTGCACCTACCTGCTTTGTCGGAACTAAACAACACTCTCAAAGGAGGGAAAAATGCGCCTGTGACCCACACGAAACACAGGTAAACTTGGGTTTAGTGGGGGGAACTAAAAATGATCTATCTTCTGCTGCTGGCGGCCCTGCCGCAGATTGCGGTGTCCGCTTCTTACCCGGTGGTCGCCGACCCGCAGGTGCCAGTTCCGGGGCTGCTGAACGCGACGAAGGTCGAGTTGTTCGACTGGATGAACTTCACCGACTTCAACCCGCACGCGTTCTCGTACGCGATGCCGGCGGCCGGGGCGTCGCCGCAGGGCTGGTGCAAGATTGTCCTCGTCGTCGAGTGCCGGTGCACGGAAGGTCGGCAGTTTGACCGGTCCGTGATGCTCTCCATCGGGCAGAGCTTCCTCTTCTTCGGAACGACTTCCGAACCCGTCAGCGACCAGGGCCCGGACTGGGTGGTGACCACGGATGTCACGGACTTCTCGGCCATGCTGCTCAGCGCCGCCGCAAACCACTCCGGCGTCATCGAGCTTGACTCTACCGTGACGCCGGTATACACCGGGGTGATCAGCTGCAAGAGCCACCTCGACTTTTTCCCAGCCTCCGAGCCTTTGTACCCGAAGCCGAGGGTTCCCCACACAGTCGTCGGCCTGGGCAACGCCCAGTCGCAGCTGTCGACGGAGATCTCGTTCCCGGCGTTCGTCGCGTTCAGCGAGGTGTACCTCTCGCTGTTCGTGCAGAACCAGCACGACGACGAGTTTTATTGGAGTTGCCTCCCGACGAATCTGTCCGGGTTGGTCGGCACGTGCGGGCAGGGGTCGGTCCGATTTGCGCAGGTGTTCGTCGACGGAGAGCTTGCCGGACTGGCGCCATCGTTTCCGTACATCTTCACCGGCGGGATAGACCCGGACCTCTGGCTGCCGATTCCAGGGGCGCGGACGCTGAACATCGTGCCGCTGCGGGTGGATCTGACGTGCTTCGCGGGGATCCTCGGCGACGGGAAGACGCATACGCTGAACGTCTCGATGGCACCCGTGTACAACGACTGGTGGGTGCTCGGCGGGTCGCTTTTCGGGTACATCGACCCGCAGGTGAAGGCCACGAACCTCGTCAGCAACACCCTCCCCGCGGCCTACCGCGCCGCCGAAACGGTGATCTCGAGCACTTTGGTCGCCGGGCGCGACAACTCGCTGCAGGGGTGGGCGAACGTCAGCTATTCGATCGCCGGAGCGTGCACCGCCACCGTCGACAGGGACGAGTCTCCGGAGACAACGGTGGCCGCGGCGGTGAACATGACGTTCTTCAACCGCCAGCTGTACAACTCCTCCGGAAGCGCGGTTTCCCGCGAGAGTTACTCGTCTTCGACCGTGCTCCAGCACATGGAGTTCGCCACGGAGACGGCCATCACAGCGGCCCCCTCGGCCGGCGTTCCGGCGGTGAAGACGGCGAGCACCCTGCGGTTTCCGTTGAAAGTCGTGCAAAAATTGTTCCCGGACCCGCAGAACCAGTCGCAGACGAACCAGTTCACCCTCGTAGAGCAAGCCTTCGGCTCGTCGACGGAGTCGACTCGGGGAGGGACGCCGGAATTCGCCGCCGCCGTTGAAGTCGCGGTTGCGTCGCAGGATACGGTGGTCATCGACCACTCCTCTTCCGTGCGCGGCGTCAACCAGGCGTCGACCGGGCGCTTCACCTTCGCCGACTCGGACGGCAGCTGCTGGGAGCGTGTAGTGGAGTCCCGGAACAGCACCGTGGTCTCGACTGCCACCGCCTGCGAGGCTCTCTCGTGGAAGTCCCGCCCCATCTTCGGCGGGTCCGAGCATCGACAGAGCAGGCCGGCTGCCGGCGCGGTGGACGCCCCGCTGGGCAAAGCCGCCCCCGTCCGGTCGCCCCGCAAGCCCGTGGAACCCAGCCAACCGTCGCGGTTCTCGAGGCTCGCGTAGGCGTGAAAACAGGAGGGGGTGCGCGGAGAACGCTTGAAAAGAGGCTCAAGCTCGAAAAGCGAACTCCAACTCTAAAAAGAAGAACACTGGCGGGGACTTCCAGTTTCTTCCCCCACACGATGAGGGGGTCCAGCCTCAGAAGCTGAGTTAAAAAAGCGGGTGTGGATTTACGCGCGTTTTTGGTTGTAGCACACCCGCTGTTCAGGTGTGGCTCGGGCACACCCGATTTACCTCCAGCTTCTGAGGCCGGACTTCGCTGCCGCCGTCGAACGAAGAAAGTGCAGCTTTCCAGGATAGTTAACCCTGTCCCCGCGTGAAGCGTTTCAAGGGTCAACCCTTCCTTCAAAAAGAGACGACTGCGTCATCCGGGGCCTGTGGACATGGTCAACAGGATCGTCAATGTGTCACCACTTCAGATCTCTGCATCCGGGCCGCGGTTGCATCGCAGGATACGGTGGTCATCGACCTGCACTCGTCTTCTTCCGTGCGCAGCGAGCCAGGCGTCGACCGGGCGCTTCACCTTCGCCGACTCCGACGGCAGCTGCTGGGAGCGTGTGTTCGAGTCCCGGAACAGCACCGTGGTCTCGACTGCCACCCCGCCTGCGAGGCTCTCTCGTTGACGCCCCGCCCCATCTCCGGCAAGTCCGAGCACCGGCAGAGCAGGCCGGCTGCCGGCGCGGCGGACGCCCCGCTGGGCAAAGCCGTCCCCGTCCAGTCGCCCCGCAAGCCCGTGGAACCAGCCAACCGTCGCGGTTCTCGAGGCTCGCGTAGCCGGCTGAAGACACTAGTGGACGCTTAAAAAGAAGAACGTCGGCGGGGACGTACATTCATAGACCCCATCTACAGAGTGTGAAGACACGTCTAAGTGCACCCATGTTTGCTGCTGGGAATAGACTTGCCACGAAGCCTTTCCAACGAGCCCCGAGTTCCCTCGTGGCACCCTCGTAGTCTGTCTGACGAGTCGTAGAGTCATAAAACGCTTGAGCGCCATGCACAGTTTCCTCCAGAAGAAGTGGACAGCCTCCATCCCCCTCCGTCCGGAAGGGGCTGAACAAGAAAACCAGCGGCGGGGACAGCCAGCTTCTCCGTACCTTTCATTCGGGTGTTGGGGCGAGTCGGGCATTCCAGGAGTCTTACCTCGACGCCAATTGTGCCCCCAAGCAGCTTGTGCCACATTCCGGATATCCGTAGAACACCGGGCTCTGCCCTGTTCACCCGCCGTTATATCGCTGTTGCTTTCTTTTCCTGCGCTGGGTGATAAGGCGACCAGCTGCAATTCGTTCAACTGTTGTTGCTGCAGTTCCTGCTGGCGGGAAAGATGCTCAATTTGATTCTGGACAGCAGCAGGCATTGGCGTCGCTCGCCGCCATGCGCGGGCTTGTCTGCACTGGTTCATTGTCCCCGAAGTACATGGGTGGCGGAGGGACATCGACGGCCCGCGGACGGGAACCACCTGCGAGACGATTCCGCCCAGACGACAGGACAAGGTAGGTAAGGGAAGTCGGCAAACTGGATCCGTAACTTCGGGAAAAGGATTGGCTCTGAGGACACATGCGGGATTGTCAGTGCGGGTCAGGTCTGGGCTCAGATTGAAGGTGCTGTGAGTGGCGCTCTCGGGTGCTGGAACTGTTACGAACGAGAGGATTTCAACTGGTTAATTAAACCACAACATTTCGCTTCATCACAGTGGTGGCGAGTGGAATGTGACTTCTGCCCAGTGCTTCCTTCTCCTTTGCCGATCTGGTGGCGTCAGACCGTGTCGGCAGAGATTCCCGTGGCGGGAATTCTCTACGTGGAGCACTGCCTTGTAATCCAACCTACGCAGGCCGGAAATCAAAAAAAACAACAAAAAAGGTTTTGCAGGGCGCGGGCAAACGGGCCCACCACCCGCCCGGCGGACTTGCGGCAAAAGAGACCTTTTCCAGTGCCACGCACCTTGCGGGCGCGGCGCTGGCTCGAAAGAAAGTTGTGAGATCTTCTGCTGTGTCTGGGTACGCGCTCGTCCCAGCACCGATGTGCCCACCGTTTCGCGCAGTCAATTGGTTCGCTCATCGTACAGTTTCCTTTTTTTTTTTTTTTTTGTCTTTGTGGCAACAAATTTCCATCGCATATTTACTTTTTTCGCTTGCAACGTATTTCCATCTCATCAACGCGCCTCTTCCTCCGCACGAGTCTCCTGTCTTCGTTTGCGTTTCGGCTGACGGTAGACGATACGACCACAGCTGCAGTTGACCACGTTGACCTTGACTGGATCTGTTGAATTTGAAGCTGCCCAGACCTGTAGTAGAGCAGCCGTACTGAAGTTGAACAACCCTGTATTTCGCCAGACCTGGAGTTGAACAGACCTGCAAGTGATCAGGACGTGTTGTTGACCAGAGCTGTTGCTGCAGCTGCCAGTGCGGGTTGTCCAGAACTGCAGCAAATCAGTAGTTGCAGACCCCAACAGAAGAAAAAGTGGTCAGCGCCACGTGTGAATGCAAAGGCAGAATCGCAGAAGCATGCCCATCGCGAGGAAGGGAAGGGACGCAAAGCGACCGCGCGAAGACGATGATTCGAATGTGTGCAAACGCCAGAAGCACGGCACGGTACGATCGAAGAGGTAGTCCCCTCGTGACTAATGCAGGGCATCGCTGCAGATATTCTGCTTTCTAACCTCAACAGCAGTTGCACAGACCCTCCAAAAAGAGACGACTGCATGGACCTGTGGACATGGTCAACAGGATCGTCAATGTGTCACCGCTTCAGGTCTCTGCATGGAATGTTCACGCATCCCCTTTCGGCAATCCTGCACGTCCGAGCAAGCTCGTCAGTGGCAGCTTTGAGGCGAGCATTTACACCTTGCCTTGGGACCGACTGACCCATCATAAGATCTGCACTGATCCACGTTTCATCGAGGCTCACGCCAACTGTATTTGAATACCTGTGTTACTTGAATGGACTTCTGATCAGAGCGTGTAGTTGACCGGACCAAGTTGACTACGGAACTGCGACTGCAGTTCTTGAACTGTGCCAGAGTTGTATTGTACCAGAACTGCAGTACCGTAGTACTGTAGTCTAACTGACTTGCACCGAACCAACCAAATGATTAGAAGCATCCGACCAGACCAAGTTGACTACGGAACTGTGACTGCAGTTCTTGAACTGTGCCAGAACTGCAGTACCGTGGTACTGTATTGAACCGACTTGCACCGAACCAATCAAATGATTAGGAGCATCCGTTGGCGCGACGGAGAGAAGAAAAGAGGGTGGGGCGGTGCGCACCAGCCTCGAGGGCAGAGCAGCCTGCAGCCCTCAAACCGAGCTGAAAAGGCTACTACTAGGGCAGCGGACGCTGTACACGCGCGCGGGGGGCGCCGTCGGCGGTGCAGGCGCGGCAAGATGGCGGGCATGAGTCGGAAAAGTCGGATGTTCAACTACCTGAACTCCGAGATCACCCTCGAGATGAACACTGGCAGGACGATATCCGGAATCTTCTTCGCCTACGACAAGGTGTGCACAAACCCGTCGTTTTTCTTTTTTTTGTATTAGCACCTGCTTTGTAGGAAATACTTGAGGAGCAAAAGATCAGAGGAGGTAAATGTGCTGTAGCCCCCGCGAAACACAGGTGAATCTGGGTTCAGTGGCGGGCGTAAGCGTTCGACGAAAAAAGACCCACTTTGTAGTTGTATTGTTTCTCCCCCTCTAGCCTCCTTCGAAGTAAGCACAAGGCAGCCCCTCGAGTATTTTTGTGTTGTCGGCAAACGGAGGCAGCAGTCTGGCAGGTGAGCAGCGCCACCTCCCCTAGCGAGCTCTCGGATCAAGCTGCGTCTGATGCAGCTGTTGTCGCCTACGTACACTCAGCCGCGCTTGCCTTCATTGCGAAGGTTACTGCTGCGGGCAGCTGTGTCAGGTCAAGTAGCGAGATCTGAGGCCCTGTGATGGCTGAGTGCACACCGAAGCAGGGCTGCATCCTCGTGTTGTAGCCGTGTTGTGTATAAGGTTTCGTGAGGGCCTGGTCAACCACCTCATCACTATAGGGCACAAACCTTTCGACCGTGATTGGACAGTCGGGATTGCCGGGGGCGGGTCTCCATGAAGAAGAGAAAGTAAAGCAAGACCTGCCCCCTGCGCCCTGCTGTCTCCGGCTGCTTCGGTAGACGACACATACTACTACTACTACTGTTGTCGGCAAACGGGGGGCAGCAGTCAGTTGCGAGACTGACAGGTGAACAGCGCCACCTCCCCTAGCGAGCTCTCGGATCAAGCTGAACATATCCATCTGATGCAGCATTGCGGGGTAGTAAGAGGAACTCCCGTGTAAGTGAGGGTTCCGTAGTAGTAGGGGATGCAACTATTCCGACGAGCATTACGTGCGGCATACCATGTGTAAACGGCATACTGCCCCGACTACACTTTTGGGCCCGCACTGCTTGATTGCCCTCGTAGGGTACCATGCTATTCCTGGACGACACGTAATGATTACGACTTTTCTGAAACGACGAATAACGCGGGCAGTACCCGTGAATGCTCGTGCACCTGTCAGGTACGCACAGGTACGGCGCAGTACGTATGATCACACGTAGATACGGACGATCAGGTTGCGCTGATGAGGGTCCGTCCAATGTGTTCGTGACTTAAAGGACCGGAACACAGTGCAGATAGGATCAGTAGGTGGGGTGTCGAGCACATCGTATAGCCATCCCAGCAGCACGTTCTCGCAACCCCCCCCCCATCCCCTTACTTTGAGCGGCGCACGAATCACTCTGTTCACCATACGTACAGTTCCTCAACGTGGTCCTGAAAGAGGCGGTCGAAACGCGGACGAAGGTGGTCAAAAAGGTGGACACCATCGTGTCGCGGGATCTCGGGCTCTGCCTCGTGCGAGGCGACAACATCGTCGCTGTGAAGGTAGACGGTCTTCTCGGCAATGCACCGCCCTCCCGTGAGGCACTACGGACGAACGTTGCGCTTCCTGGCAACGGGCAAGGTATGCGCGGTTTTTTGTATAAGCACCTGCTTTGTAGGAAATGCTTGAGGAGACTGCCAGTTGCGATAGATCAAAGGAGGTAAATGTGCTGTAGCCCACACGAAACACAGGTAAATCTGGGTTTAGTGGCGGGCGTAAGCGTTCAACAAAAAAGACCCACTTTGTATGGTGTGGTCGGTGGGCCAGTTCCCCGTAGTTCCCCCGTAGTTCAACATGGGGGGGGGGTGTCTTTTTTTTTTACATAAGCGCCAGCTTGAAAGGAAATGCTCGACGATGCTGCCCGACAAAGAACAGAAGGGATCCCAAGTGCTGTAACTACCGAACCACGTGTTGAACGGACGTGAGGTCATGCGGGTCTACCCCTACACGACAAATCACACAAACACAACAGGTCAAAAAATCCTGAGTGAGAAAACAACACACGGTTGTGTAAGCGAAGAACAAATCAGATTGTGTTTGTATTGTATTTGCCCCTTACCTCTATATTTCCCCCCTTCCATTCGGAGTCGAAGCAGCTACGTCGAGTATTTTTTCGTTTCTTGTTTTTTTGCTGAGTGCTTCAGGGATGCAGCCTTGGGTCCTGGAGAGCGTTTCTAAGCTACTTTGCACTTTTTCGTCACAAAATATGGACATTTTCGGGTTATTCGAACGTGTCAAGATCAAAGACCCCAGGAGAGGTCCAGGCCAAAATCGGTGAATTTCGGGGGGTAATTCCTTTGTGGCGACCACTTTCTGCAGTCGGCCCTGGCGAAGGTGGGGCGGAAGAGCTACAAAGGTGCAGTATTACGGCCCCAGCTTGCGCAGAGCGCCATGTGCTATGCGTACCCCGAAGAGGAAGGAATAGGATGAGAAGGAAGGACAGACTGGGAGTCACGGTTTGACAGAGTGACAGGATCAGCTGCGGTAAGGAGAGCGGGAAATGTTCTATCAGAGGCCCCGCACCGGCCGGGTTTCGAAGCGATCGCGGGACCGGAGACCTTCGCGGCGGTCGGAGGAGAGAGGTGGTTCCGGGCGCTGCAGTATTGGCTGGATGGGATGTGCTGGTCGGTGGTGGGTGACGTCTCGATGGTGGAGCTCGCCGCAGTGTCGTAGCGACGACGGACGGGACACCGTTGAACATGTGTGCGAGGGTACTCGCAAAACTGTTAAAAACCGTCGGGGATGCGCTGGAGCGAAATCGCCGCTTCTGCCAGACAGGAAACTGGAGAAGATAGGTCGCTGAGCACGGTGGGAGCCCCGCCGTGCCTCACGGGGTGCGAGATGAGGCCGATCTTCCGTGGTGGTACGGAGACGATGGAAGTGCTCGAGACACAGCTGACGACGGCACGAGTTCAGCGGCGAGGCGTGAGGGATGGATCTTTCCCTACGTACGGAGGTGGAAGGGCGGAGCGTGCGGCGAGTGGGCGGTGTTCAAGCTACGGAACACGAAAAGTGGAGTGAGCCACGAGCACCAGAAAGTGAAGTGCGGCGAGTGGGCGGTGTTCAAGCTACGGAACACGAAAAGTGGAGTGAGCCACGAGCACCAGAAAGTGAAGTGCGGCGCATGAAAGCGCCGGTGCAGCAACCGATGAACCTGGACGAGCAATCGAAGAAGAAGCGAGGCGCCAAACGCACGCCTGAGCGCGACGATCAAGTCGAGCTAAAGAGGCGAAAGCATGACACATCACGTACAAAGAGATAACCGCGACACCGCAAATCGCCACAGAATATTTGCATTCTAACCCAACATATCAGAGGCGGTCGCGGTCGAAGACGGCAACCCGAGCGAGGAGTAAGGCTGACCAGAATGACAGTCATAATGGCCATGCTGAAGGCAAGGTTGCGTTGCAGGAGGAGAAACTGGTGCTTGGCCGAGGATAAGATGGCTATGGCGCAGCAGGGGCAGAACAGAGAGACAGCGAGTCCTTCTTGTGGGTAGTCACGCCTTCGCAGTCCCAGGACCTCCGCCCGCTTGCATACAGCGGTCGACTGGTCTTTCCGACGAGTTGGAATGCAGGTACCATCTCCGGAGAGCTTCCGGTTTCTCCCAGAGTAGAGGAGCTGATGCAAACGCCACCTGGGCTTCTGAACGTGATTGCGGATCACCTACTTGCCCAAACCCAGAGGGATTGGAGTGTCGGAATGGCGCGCAAGGAGAGGCTCTGGCTTGTTTGCTTCTTTCGCTGGCGAGAGGGTGACTTCGGACACGGCAAAGCCTTGGGCTCTTCGGGCTCTGCATCCTTCTGTTCCAGAGATCGTAGAGCAGTTTGCCCACAACAACTTTAACCTTGAATGGCATGCTTCGGGTGAGGGCAGTTTATCAAGAAGTAACTTCGTATCTGCTTCCCTTTCATGCAGACACAAGTTGGACTCAAGCACATCCTTTCGTCTATCACCGGACTCTTGATTGCGTGGTGCCAATTTTATCTGTGGGCTGTCCAAGATATCCTGCAGATCTCGATCAGGCCTCTGCCACCCGTCACGATAACATGCAGGGTCCAAACCTTGTGTCTTTTTAAAACGCTCCCGCGGAGCCGATGGACCCCAAAAAAAAAAGTTGGAAATTTTTTCTTTGCTCAACTTCATCAAAAATTACTGCAGAGTTTGTTCCAAAATTTTAAAATTCAAAAACCCCAATTTTTTCCAGAATTTTTTTTTGGCCATTTCCAAAAAGACACAAGGTTTTGACCCTGCATGATAACGCGATTATTTTCAAGGACCAGTACAAGCACGCAATGGTAGCAACTGAGCTTTTCCTTCAGTCCTCTGGGGAACGTTGAAGGGGGCCCGGTAGCGAGCTTTACTTAGGTTCCTGCAAGCGTGAGCCAACTTCTGCGAGTCCTACGATAGCGTTCGATTTTACTTTCCAACGAATCCTTCATGCCACGGCGCTACGAAAGCACCACCCCCGACACCCCGAAGGCTCCATTTTTCAAAAGGCTTGGCCCTTCTGTGGAAAGCCCAAGCAAGAGGAACCGTTTTGCTCACTCCAAAGCTCCCGGTTTGGCGCCAGTGCGTGGCGTTTGAAAAATCCACTACAAAAAAAAAAAGACACCCCGAGGTCAGTTCCCCGTAGTTCCCCCGTAGTTCCCCCTGGCTATGCCGATCACACCATTGTAGTTGTATTGTTTTCTCCCCCTCTAGCCTCCTTCGAAATGAGCACAAGGCAGTCCCTCGAGTATTTTTACATAAGCGCCAGCTTGAAAGGAAATGCTCGACGATGCTGCCCGACAAAGAACCGAAGGGATCCCAAGTGCTGTAACTACCGAACCACGTGTTGAACGGACGTGAGGTCATGCGGGTCTACCCCTACACGACAAATCACACAAACACAACAGGTCAAAAAATCCTGAGTGAGAAAACAACACACGGTGGTGTAAGCGAAGAACAAAAACAATGCGTTGTTGGTACTAAAAAGCTAGCATTAGCCAGCTGTCCTCAAACATCCAGCTGACTGATCTTAACACGACGCTACGACACCCGCCACCTCCGCTTTCGCCGAGTCTGGCAACAAGCTTTGCAAGCACTGCAGCAGCTGCGATCCCTCCTCCAGACGTTTACTTCACTCCCAACACCACGCCGTCCCAAGCACCCGCACTTGCCTTTAAACTTCAAGCAACGACGCTTTCATAACGGACCCACGCCGACCTCCGGCTGACATCATCCGACAACGCTCGCGCGCCGACCTATTCCGATTGCAATCCTAAACAATCCACGAAGGAATGTACTTGGTGTCGGTCACAAAAAGTACCGGACATGGCTAGCCGTAACCCATAACGAAAAAAGGGGTTCGGCAGACGAGTGTGACCTTACCGAACGACCACCCAGTACCCTGCATCTGCAGGCCGCTCACACGATTCCGTGACCACGCTTTGTCGCAGATCGCTCACTACTTTAATGCTTTAGTGGCCGGACTGCGTTTTTGATTCGTGCTGCATGCACCAAATATACAACCCGTAACCATATAGCCCTTTCTTGCTCTAAGAGAACCCATCCATGAACGGTCACACGGAGACCCTAAAACCCCCTGAAACTTACCAAAGCAGGTGAGTTCCGCTAGTGCGCACAAACAAAAGAAATCGCCATACTAATTTTTTAGTCGTATATTTTGACAGATTCCCCAGAAGGCTTTCTGCACGCTGGGCAACCTTCCTCCCCATCCGTAAGGGGGTACCCTCTGGGAGGCTGGAGTGCGGAGGTTATCCGTAGCAGGCCCCAATAAGAAGGGATGACCATGTGCCCGACCTGCAGCCATTTTTCAGGCCACGGCGAACTTTGAACATGTACCGCGCGACAGAAATATTGACGCTCGAGGACTGAGCTTGTACTCCGTAGGTCAGTTATCACTGCATCCACCGCACGTGCTGATACGTACGCATCCTCTGCCACGTGCATGTATGGTTGGCAGTACCACAGACACCTCCCTTCCACATTCTCCTGTAGCGCGCTAGTGAATGGTGTCCACCTCGGTATCTAGGGTCTAGTGGATAGTGGGCCATCTGGACACATTTACTGAAGATCCCTGCGCGAGTGCTCCAAGCGTCCTATCCACGATACCGGCTAACATAGGATGGTGGTACTCACTCAAGCATAGTTAGGAGATCCTGGCCCTTCAGCAATACCGTGTACAGTTGCGGAGATGGGCTGTACTGGTTACCATTAGCCGAGCTTCAACACACACACACACCTCGCATGCTTGCTTGACGCCTTCGGCCCGTCAAGTTGGAATCTTACGTTTCTGAGCGAACTCCTCTATCCACTCGCCAAAAGCGAGGTTGGAGGGGTAAAGCAACAACGGACAAACGCAGACCCCACCGTTTGCCCCCTTTTTCGCCCCCTTCGAGGGCTACACTTCGATTGAGCCGTTACCCACGTACATCCCTGAACTTAAACCACACACACACACACACACAATCACAAGCATGGGGCCCCCCGTTGCTCCGCGTGTAAAAGGAGGTAGTTGCCCCAGATACATGTTGCAGCCAGCAACACACGGGTCATGAAGCAGAGAGCCTAAACCAAACGAGGCTGCAGTTCCGGACAGCGCGTGGTCACCACGAGCAGCTCGCAGGAGCTTCAGCTGTGACATGAGAATGCGGACTATATTCCGCTTCAGGGTTAGGTTACCCGTGATTGAATGCCATCACACAAATCACACTGGGCTATACTCCGCCTCAGTGTTTGAATTGCATCACGCAATCATACACACACACACACAATCACACTGGGCTATACTCCGCTTCAGTGTTTGAATCCCATCATACAAACGCACTGGGCTATGCTCCGCTTCAGTGATTGAATTCCATCATACAATCGCACTGGGCTATACTCCGCGCCGTCAGTTGTCACCCACCGCTGCGTTCCACCGTCCAACACACACACACACACACACACACACACACACACACACACACACACACACACACACACACACACACACACACACACACACACACACACACACACACACACACACACACACACACACACACACACATACTAGCAAGCTAGCTTGAGCGCCGAAGGCGCGTCAAGTGGAATCCTATCCTGTCCACGAGAAGGGCGATGTATTCTTGTTTTCTCCACTCTTTTACGAGGTTGGAAAGGCTGGTTGATGCAAACAACGAACAGGCCAAAAAGGAACCGCACTGCCTTACATCTCTTGTTTGCACTCCCTCCTTCCCAGTTATTCGTGCCGTCTCTCGGCCCTTTCTTTCCTTTCTTCTTGGTTCATGTTCTGTGCCTGACGGATACGATATGATGTTTTCTTGTTTCACCGTTTTGCTGCCATTTGGGAAATCCACAGCACAGCATGGGTTGCATGTGATTGAGGAATAAACTCGGGACAGGATAAAGGATTCCACACACACACACACACACACACACACACACACACACACACACACACACACACACACACACACACACACACACACACACACACACACACACACACACACACACACACACACACACACACACACACACACACACACACACACACACACACACACACACACACACACACACACACACTGAGACACACACACACACACACACACACACACACACACAACACACACACACACACACACACACACACACACACACACACACACACACACACACACACACACACGCACACACACACACACACACACACACACACACACACACACACACACACACACACACACACACACACACACACATACTAGCAAGCTTGCTTGAGCGCCGAAGGCGCGTCTAGTGGAATCCCGTTTTCCGTTTCCACCATTTGACGTACGCGATGCCTCCTAGTTCCACTCTTTAAGAGGTTGGACAGGGGTAGTATTACGCAAACATCCAGGCTGTTTCCCTCTCCGCTGTTTGTACTCCCCCTTCCCCCTTACCCGTGTGCCGCCCACGCGGCCCTCTTCTCCTTGTATTGCCGGCCGGCCGCTTCCCATAACGGTGCTTTATCCTTTTCCTGCCTTTTAGTCCTGAGTTCACCCACTGCAATCCATGCCACAAGCGGTCCAGAAGCTCGAAAGACCAGAAACGGAAAGAAAGGGATTCCACACACACACACACACACACACCACACACACACACACACACACACACACACACACACACACACACACACACACACACACACACACACACACACACACACACACACCACAACACACACACACACACACACACACACACACACACACACACACACACACACACACACACACACACACACACACACACACACACACACACACACACACACACACACACACACACACACACACACACACACACACACACACACACACACACAACACACACACTGGGCTAGACTCCGCTCAGGGGTTACCCATCACTGAGATCACACACACACACACACACACACACAGGGCGCGCAGCCGGCCGAGCGATTCCGCTCGGTGCCGCGAAAGGCGGGAAGCCCGGCGGCGCGCTGGCCGGCCGGGGCCGCGCGGTGCCGCCGCCGCCGCCGCCGCCCGCCGTCCCGCAGCCGCAGAAGCCGCGCGCCCCGGCGCCGAAGCCGGCAGCCCCGGCTTACGCCGCCCAGCGGCCGCAGCCGGCCCGGCCTGTGTACGGCGCTCCCCCGGGCATGCCCGGAATGGGGCGAGGCGGCATGCCAGGCGGCATGCCGCCTGGCATGCCCGGAGGCATGCCTCAAGGCATGCCTCCCGGCATGCCGCCCGGTATGATGCCTCCAGGCATGCCCGGAATGATGCCGGGCTTGCCTAGCATGCCTATGCCCCCTGGCATGCCGATGATGCCTGGCATGGGAATGCCGCCGCACATGCATCCGGGCATGATGCCCATGCTCCCTCCTGGCATGCCTCTTCCCCCCGGAATGCCGATGCCTCCCGGCATGCCGCCTGGCATGATGCCGCCAGGTATGCCTTTTGTTCAATACGCCGTCGACCAACAAACACGTTAACCCTTCACGGATGGGTGACATGTATTTATGTGGTTTTTATGTGGAAACTGTCCTACCCCGACGTTGGAGTTCGGACACTGCGTCTCCTGAGTAAAGACACGTCAAAAAAATGATTCACGGTTGCTGCTGCGAACAGATGCGTTGCGAGACCTTTCCAGAGGAGCCCTCATTTTGGAGTCAAGCTCGTGAGTTTGACCAAGAGTTTCCTCAGAAGGCTTTCCGCGCCCTGGGCAAACCCGTTTCCCCCTACGAGCCACACACCACAAAACCCGGCCCCCCTTTTTTAGAGTGAAAGTTCGCTTGAAACTCCGTTTTTATTTGACGAACGAAGAATGCGACGAACAATGAGTCCAAAAAGTTGTCCGACCCCCGAGCTGGTGTTCGGACACTGCGTCTCCAGGGTAAAGACACGTCAAAAAATGATTCACGTTTGCTGCTGTGAACAGATGCGTTACGAGACCTTTCCAGAAGAGCCCTCATATTCGAGTCAGCAAACACTTGAGTTTGACCAAGAGTTTCCTCAGAAGGCTTTCTGCACCCTGGGCAAACCCTTCCCCCTACGAGCCACAAACAAAGAACTGACCCCTTTTCTTATTTGACGAACGAAGAATGCGACGAACAATGAAAGCAAAAAGGTGTCCGACCCCCGAGATGGTGCTCGGACACTGCGTCTCCAGAGTAAAGACACGTCAAAAATGATTCACGTTTGCTGCTGTGAACAGACGCGCCACGAGACCTTTCCAAAGGAGCCCTGGGGTCCTTCCGTCTGCTGCTGTGCGCGCTCGGGTCGGCGCCGCTCCCCCCCAACTTGAAGAAACCCCCCCTTTTTTTTTGTATAAGCACCTGCTTTGTAGGAAATACTTGAGGAGGCTGCCAGTTGCAAAAGATCAAAGGAGGTAAATGTGCTGTAGCCCACACGAAACACAGGTGAATCTGGGTTCAGTGGCGGGCGTAAGCGTTCAACAAAAAAGACCCATTTTGTAGTTGTATTGTTTCTCCCCCTCTAGCCTCCTTCGAAGTAAGCACAAGGCAGCCCCTCGAGTATTTTTTCCTCACCTTATCCCACAAACCAGCACCAATAACAACGTCCCCCCCAACTTCGGGCAACTTTGGTACTTCAACCAATGGTGCTGCACACGGCAACCCCATGTCCACTGTGCTCTGCGGAGTTTACTTCGCAGATCGCCACCGTAAAAAGAAGACAAATCAGCGCTGCCTAACGAGTCGCAGTCACCATCAGGGCGAGTGCCCTGAGTTATTTAACTGATTGCTCAGACACGGTTGTGGGGGCCTTCTCCCCGTGACGGATTCGCCTGTGCTCTAGTAGCACGGGTGGTCCTGGCTGTGACGAGCTACGAACAGCCGCCTGACAAACCAGACTCACACCGCTGTCCTGTCTGCAGACACTCAGGTTCCGCGCTGATGATGGTCCGCCTTGTGTGTCCGTGGCTTAAAGGACCGAAACACGGCGCAGACGGGACCAGTGCGGTGTTGAGCACATACCCATTCCAAGCACGTTCTTGCAATCCCCCGAACTTCGGCCCAGGGCCACATTCATTGCGAATGTGTTCGTGGTGTCTCCACCCCTCAAAACCAGCACCAATAACAACGTCCCCCCCAAGCGGCTACCTTAAGTCACTCGTTTGTAGCGTTTATTGTGGTATAGAGGTTCGGTGTTTTAGGGTCTCCGGTTGACCATTGAGGCTGGGAGTCGGGTTGCGAAAGGGACGTAGACATGATTCCACACTTTAACTACGGCTGGCCAAGTTTGTTTGTAAAGATTGCTCCGTTCTTCTCCTTGACTGGTCGTTCCCGGACTGGAACGACGCATGCACCGCTTCTACTACGAAAGGGACCGTAACGATACCCCCGCACTCAACCACGCAGGCATGGCGCCTCCCGGCTTCCCGATGTCTGGACCACCTCAGCATCCGTCCCAGCAGCAGCAGCAGCAGCAGCAGCAGCAGCAGCAGCAGCAGCAGCAGCAGCAGCAGCAGCAACAGCAGCAGCAGCAGCAGCAGCAGCAGCAGCAGCAGCAGCAGCAGCAGCCGCAGTGAGGCAGAACGTCTCTGCCGCGGTGTCCGAGATCATCACCTTGGACCTGCGACAGCAGGAGCCGCCACTGCAGCGAGGCAGGCCGTCTCGACTGCGATATCTGAGGGCATCACCTTAGACCTGCAGCAACAGGAGCAGGAGCAGCAGCGGCGAGGCAGAGCGGTGTTCGAGGGCATCACTTTAGACCTGCGACAGCAGGAGCCGCCCAGTGAGGCAGACCGTCTCGACTGCGATATCTGAGGGCATCACCTTAGACCTCAGCAGCAGCAGCAGCGGTGAGGCCACTGCGGTATTCGATGACATCACCTTGGGACCTGCAAGAAACAGCAGCAGCCGCCACTGAAAGACGGGGTTGTCTCGTGTTTTCCCTTGACCGCAGCGGTCTGGAGCACACGGGGGGAAAGGAAGAGATCACGGCACTTCGAAAGTCCAACAAGGATCGCTTTTCTGTCCTGCGGGTAGCAGCGGCTATCAATGCCCTACAGCACATTTCTTGACTCAAGATAGAAAAAAAGCACAGCAGCAGCAGCGGAAACGGTGGCATGCAGCCACAAGACACCCTACTCACGAAGAAAAGTGCAGCTTTCCAGAATAATAAACCCCGTCCCCGCGTGAAGCGTTTCAAGGGTCAACCCTTACTTCAAAAAGGGACGACTGCATCATCCGGAGCCTGTGGACATGGTCAGCAGGATCGTCAGTGTGCCACCACTTCAGATCTCTGCAACCGGGTTGCGGAACGTTCACCTACGATAGTCCGCCGGAGGCAGAAGCTCTTGCGCGGGTTTGCACTGAACTGAAGTCGCGTACAACACTCGATTGACCTGTTCCTGCTAAGCGTCAAGTGTGATCTCGGTCACTCGTATCCACTTCGGCGCAGCCGGACCTAGCGACAATGTCGACGCCAAACCCGCCCAAGCGGTGGAAAGAAAGGAAAGAAGAAAAAGGAAGCTCTTCCTGCTTTTGCAGGAGTAGGGGTAGACCTTCTTACAGCGCTCCGCGTGGTGTCCGGTTGTGCGTTGAGATGGATTCGCACGCCCTTCCTCCGTTGGTCAACCGACGTCGTCACGTCAGCACCCGCCAAATGCGTCGTCATGTGGGTGTTAGCGGGGCTAGTCTTCTCGCGATTCTAATGAAGTGTAAGAACGCGCCAGGCATGCTCGTTTCTCACTTTCGAGAGTGAGGTGGCGTGATAAGTTTCTAGTTTTGCCGGGTTAGTGCCGGGTTAGTGCCGGGTTAGTGCCGGGTTCTCCCGAGTTTCTAGTTCTAGCCGAGTTTGTGCCAGTCATTCCCGTGTGCATCGAGCACCCGCGGTAGTTCCAGCACCATTACCTTATGTTAATGCTGCTGCTGATAAAGACGGACATACACCGGATGTCGACTACACCAAGTTGCATCGCTGAAAGTATCTACAGAATAGCATGAAATGCCTCTGTGTGTGTGTGTGTGTTTTCGTTGACCGCACTACCCTGAGCCCAAATCCTGGACGTGGGTTCAGGTGGCAAATTTGGCAAATGATCATGATCAGAAGGTCCTACTTGGGTGGTTCAGTTTCCTCACACATTGCATGATGTGGCTAAAAAAAAAAAAGAACCCCCGTTTGCACGCTTCTTCCCAGCTTTTCAGCTGCTGCCGGTCATCTGTAGTCCGCGCGGCTGGGCCGGAGACCGACGTGCGCGCTTCGCCGTGGCGGTGGAGCAGCTCAGCTCACCGCGCCCGCTGGCAAAATGTGTCCTGCCGCCTCTCGGCTAGCTTGGGTCCGACCGTCGTTTGGTCGAGTCCACTTGCGCGCCTTTCCGATCGATGCCTGGGGCACCAGGCTTTGTACGCGCGGCGGCCCTGGGTGTGCTTAGGCACAAAATCGTGAATGGCCCGGCGGAAACAGGAAGCGATGCGTTGGGTGAACTGGGTGTTGGTCGCCGGTCTGTTGGCGAGAAGGGCTGCGCTCTCAGCCTCTAGCCGGATCATCATTTCTTCCCGGTCTGCCGGGCGCGCGGTACCCCTTGCTCAAGATGTTGTTGTTTCCGCAAGTTTCTTATTGCACTTGCAAGGTCTGTTCCGTGATATGCTAACAGTACGTCAATAGGGGAGGTTGCCAGAAGCGGGGGTTTGGGCGGCTACATATCGCTGGGGTATGCGACCTGTGCCCTCGAGACCATATCCTGAAGTCGCCCTTGGTGCTTCGGGCTCTGATTGCACGCTCCTTGATGCTTGAGCTTCCGACTCAGGGCCATCCCGCTAACCATCCTTGTGAAAGTGTATGCTGTGCTGGTGCACCTAGCAGCTGTCCTCAGGACCGCCATGTTTGCGGATGCTTACACACGACCACCATCCTAGTGGTCTCTCATGAGAGCTATTCTCCGGTGAAGGAACCTGGTGTTCTGCGGAAGCCAGACTGAAGGTACCAACAGAAGGCCAGAGTCCTGTAGTGTATCATCGACGGCTGAAACCTTACTAGCTCGAACCGCTCACTTGGGCCTACTGAGCTACACGGCGTGTGTTCTCTGCCAAGGCTGCCGATCAACTACAGTCGTGGAAAACGTGGAGTGAGTCTTTTACTGCCTCGGCAGGGGAGACGCAACCGGTTCTTTTCTTTATAGTACATTTGGACTGAAGGGAACACTTGGTCCCGAACAACAAGTGCGCATGAAAAGTAGAACAAGCCCAGCAGAAAATGTGCAACCCCCCCCAGAGAGAGGGGTTTACACGCGAAGAACAAGAGTCTGGCGCCTTACTATTTTTACCAAACATGAACTTTGGAAATCCAGAAGAAGTGATCGGACGCCCATTTAGGCTGAAAGAATGGTCACAGAATGTGAAAAACAAGGCTAAATCACCTCCACAAGGCAATTCCTTAACCATCGGAAACCGTGCGTCCTGAATCCAGCTTTGCAAAAAACGATCAGGCACTGCGTTCAACGAAAATCACTATTCGCGGTTGTGCGAGTGACGAGCTCTTGTTTTCATCATCTTTGAGTTAGATGCTGATCGTCTGCTGCTTCGTTTATGTTGGTAGCAAGCCTCAGCTCCGGAAATGTCCTTGATTTTGTGGGGCTGTCCTTTGACTTCGAGACTACCTCCCCCCCCCCCCCCCCCCTCCCCTTTCTTACTTCTCTGTTATCTCTTTTTTTCTTTTCTTCTCAGTTTTTTTCTTCCAAGCCGCTCATTCATGTAATCGACTCACTCGCTCGCATCCATTCGTTCGGCATCACAGACCCGCGAAAAAGAAAAAAAATGGGTTTCCACGCTTTTTCGCTCCCACGTTGTCGTATCTCCGCCTTCCTCCCCGGGAGGGGTGTGATTACTTCCGGAAGGTGTTCGACCAGCGCCTGTGGGACTTCGAGGGCGGGTTCTTGCAGCAAACGCACCTGCCCGGAATCGTGGACCGGAAAGTGCTCCGGCGCTGTAGCCTGGTGGTCATAGAGCTGGCTGGTATCCATGGATGTATGCATGTCGCATCCATATTATAGTATCACTAGCGGCTGGCGGTGCGGGGTGTTCTAAATGCGCGTCGTGTGTGCACCACCTCCTTTAGTACACGTATGCATGAACAGACGACCACGGCACGGCGTTAGGAGGTGGCGCGAATCTAAGCAACTCAACACTCCCGAACTCCAAGCAACTAAAGAACGCCGTAACCGACTGAGCGAATCTCGCCGGAAAACACAAAAGAGTTTCTCTAACACCAACGAGGAGCCAGAAGAAGCGGTGGCGATGCAAGACTTTCTTCAACGGATATTCCCCGCGAGCGCGATGACGCCGGGGATGTCGAAGGATGACTTCCGGAAGGTGTTCGACCAGCGCCTGCGGAGGGCGGGTTCTGGAGCAAACGCACCTGCCCGGAATCGTGGACCGGAAAGTGCTCCGATGGTGGTCATAGAGTTGGCTGTGTATCCATGGATGTATGCATGTCGCATCCATATTGTAGTATCACTAGCGGCTGGCGGTGCAGGGTGTTCTAAATGCGCGTCGTGTGTGCACCACCTCCTTTAGTACTCGTATGCATGAACAGACGTTAGGGGGTGGCGCGAATCTAAGCAACTCAACACTCCCGAACTCCAAACAACTAAAGAACGCCGTAACCGACTGAGCGAATCTAGCCGGTAAACACAAAAGAGTTTCTCTAACACCAACGAGGAGCCAGAAGAAGCGGTGGCGATGCAAGACTTTCTTCAACGGAGCGCGATGGCGCCGGGGATGTCGAAGGATGACTTCCGGAAGGTGTTCGACCAGCTCCTGCGGGACTTCGAGGAGGGCGGGTTCTTGGAGCAAACGCACCTGCCCGGAATCGTGGGCCGGAAAGTGCTAAATTTACGACGCTCGCTGTCATTAGGGGATGACGCGAATCTAAGCAACTCGACACACCCGAACTCCAAACAACTAAAGAACGCTTTCACACAGGCAACCGACTGAGCGATATCGCCGGAAAACACAAAAGAAACTCTCTAACTCCAAAGAGGAGCCAGAAGAAGCGATGGCGATGCAAGACTTTCTGCAGCGGATACCGTAAACGGGTTTAATACGAAACGTGTAAATGGTTCTTAGCTACTTTTTTGGCCAAAGTGTTTCTTAGTTAACACGTTTCGTACTAAAAACAAGGGGTCTGACGTACTTAGTGAAATTTGAAAACCCCATGATGATCCCCCATTTTGGTTCCCGACAATTTTTGGTGTATCGAGCCTTTGAGCAGGAAAAACGTACCGCGGTCAGAGTATTAGCGACAAGACATCACGATGACAGCAATTGCAGAGCGTTCTGGCACTTGTGAATGAAGACGACAGGCGTGGGCGGGATCACCAACGGCTCTGGGATGCAGTCTGTGAACTGCAGCGCCGCAAACAAGGAATGGTAACCGCAGCTCCAATCATCTTGTTGACATCCTCGAGCGTCCGTCTCAATGAACCAAGAGTCGGTGTCGGCGGAAAAGACCGTTGCAAGGTGGCTGACTATCTTGCTTCCGCAAAAGTCAGAAAGCGAGCAAGATACAACGCATCTTCGGAGCGACCGGTCGGTTGTTACAAGCATCCAGTGCCAACCACGAGTTCCTGACACGCTAGTGTTTACGAAGGTGTTCATTAGGCGGGCACGCGTCAGTGATGACAGGGTAAGCCGGTCGTATGGAAGGGCAGCGCAAGCAAAGGCGGAGTTGTCCTTAAAGAAGGAGTAAAGCCTCTCCAGGTGATTGCCATCCAGCTTCTTCTCGTGCTCGCCAGCCCCAAGACTAGCATGAACCGCATCCACCTCCACAGCAACGCATTCATCGTTTGCCAGTTCTTCAAGCTCTTGGTCAAAATCAGCGAAGTCAGAATCGTTGATGCAATCTGCGCATTCACTCAGTACGAGACATTCATTGAAATTGCGAAGGAGTTCGGCGAGAACGTTGTCCCCGCAACCGGTGGCCTGGGGGCTGTCTTCAACGAAACCTTGGTCGGCTCCATCTCCTGTTGGATCGGAAACTTTCTCTTCCAGTAAATTTGCGTCACTCAACCCGGTCACCACGAAACTCGCCCGGATGCTCTCGGGTTTCACTTTCGACAACGCCGTCTTTAGCCACTTCAGATGTCGTCTACGCAGAGATTTTGCGCGGAGGTCGAGACGCGCCATCATCTTCAGCATCTCACCTTCCACAACAGACGTGTGTTCTTCAGCAGACACGGTGACAAGGGAAGCAAAATGAGCCCCGTCGAACAAGACAACCAGTGAGCTTTGCCGGCACCCGGACTTCAAGTGTTCAGCAGCAGAGAAGGTGCACGTTTCGTGCAAGCGCACTTTCACCCCAAATAGACGCAGCACTACTTCATTGAGAACGAGCGCGACTAATACATCAAGATGATGTTTTTCTTCAAATTCAGACGACGCGGGGGTCTTCGCAAATTCGGCTATCAATTCTACAATTGTCGCACGAGTCCTTGTGACGTTGGTGTCGCTTAATGCAGCGAGATCGGCTTCTGTGCACTTGCTGAGCAGTTGCTTAGCTGTTTCATGCGTTGGTTTATCGCTGGCCTCCTGAACGCACTTTCCGCTGGCAGCCAGCCAGATGCTTTGATAGGCGAACCACCCACAAGCGTGCGCCTCTTGCTGTCTCCACCATTCCGGAGCGAAGTGCAGGTCGCCAGCTGCCCCTGCTGCTTCGGACAACGAGACCGTCATACTGCTACGCTCCCCGAGACTGTCGTAGAGGATGACACTGTGCTTCGTCTTTGAGTGCGCGACTTCACGAAAGAGCACGGGTGTGGGGACAACGGATACACTTTGAAGACGTTGGATGTCCTCAGCAGCGTCACCGTCGTTAACACTCTCCACGTCTTTTGTAGCCTTCTTATGCTTCTTGTCTTTCTTGTATTTTTTGTTCTTCATCAGGTTCTTCGCGTTCTTTGCATTTGCTTGTTTCATCAACTTGAGCACACTGTCGCTGTACCAAGTTGAGTACTCGTCCCGCAAGCTCCGCTTCAGAACACCGTTTAGACCAACATCCAACGGCTGCAACCTTCCTGTCCAGCCAGCCGGAATGCAGACTGTTGCGATGCGATTGTGCACAAGTAGTTCCTTGATACTTTGTGTGTGCTGGGCAGAGAAACGATCGAGGATAAGGAGGCCCCACTCTGTCTCTCCTCTCCGTGTGTTCATCGCCGGCAGCAGCACGTCATTTACCCACACCTTCGTGGTTTGTTCGTTTGCCCATCTGTTAGGATTGGCGACAAAAGACCACCCGTCTGGTCTTTTTGCCTCCGGTGGAAGAACCCTGCTGGTTTTCCCGCCGTAGATCAACTGCGGGGGTAGCAGCTCCCCTGTTGCAAAGGCCGCAAACAGACCTGTGATCGACCGTTTGTCGTTCAGGTTTGTTAGGGCCACTCGCTTGCTGCCCACCGGCGCGTAGGTCTTCTTGGGTGCTGGCAGGAGTTGCAACAGTGTGTGGTCGGCGTTTACTACCCTTTCTAAGGGGATGTCGTGGAGCTTCCTTGCACTCTGTACTTCTGCAACGAATTCTGCACGAGCTTCCAGGAAGGGTCGCGTTGTGGTGGCCACTGCTGTTGTTGCAGCTCTCATGGACCAGCCCAACCGTCGCATCCATGCACGCGCCCACTCCTTGTTCAGCGTGGTGGCGTCGTGAATGCGCTCGCTTTCATCACTAGCTTTCACCATGCCTCTAGCTGTTGCTGACACGGTTTGTGCCGTCACAGCGCCACCTGATGACCTAGCAGAGCGGATGATGCTGAGCACCTTGTTTTCTTCTGTGGGTGACAGTGTGCACTTCCTCCCTCGTTTGACTTCCCGGAAATGGCTCTCGCTTTCCTCAACATGCAGCCCCATCTTCCGCTTTGCTACGCGCTCTTGTATTGCTTCTTTGTATTCGGAAAAGGCTCGAGACGCCATGGTTTGGTTGAGCTGTTTCGTATGTCCTTGGAGAGGACTGTTCCACCACTTGACAGTGTCTCGCACCCCCTTTTCTGCAACAATCTCAGCAATGCGTTCTTTCTCGTCAGCGTTCCACGTCGCTCTCGTTGTTTTCTTTGTCGGCAACTCCTTCGCGACTTCCTTTGCAACCGCATCACCTGCTACCTGTTGTGCTGAGCGGGCAAAGATTGTCGAATCTGCTTCGCATGGGGTGAAGGGCTGACGCGGGCGAAGAAATCGGTGCATTTTTTTGACTGGTTCAAATTTTCTGTCAATTTTCCTGCATCCTTTTTTTTATTGTCGAGCCCCAGTTTACTCTAAGTACAAACCCCTTCAAAACCCCTATGGAAGTGCAGTTTTTAATACGAAACGTGTTAATGTTTCATAGCTTCAGATCCGGGGTGTTTCTTAATTAACACGTTTCGTATTAAAACCGTTTCGTACTATCTATGAATCTAAGAGGGCGAGTTCTTGGCGCAAACGCCCCTGCCCGGAATTGTGGGCCGGAGAGTGCTAAATTTACGACGCTCGCTGTCATTAGGGGATGACGCGAATCTAAAGCAACTCAACACTCCCGAACTCCAAACAACTAAAGAACGCTTTCACACAGGCAACCGACTGAGCGATATCGCCGAAAAACAAAAAAGAACCTCTCTAACTCCAAAGAGGAGCCAGAAGAAGCGATGGCGATGCAAGACTTTCTGCCGCGGATATTCCCCGCGAGCACGATGACGCCGGGGATGTCGAAGGATGACTTCCGGAAGGTGTTCGACCAGCGCCTGCGGGACTTCGAGGAGGGCGGGTTCTTGGAGCAAACGCACCTGCCCGGAATCGTGGGCCGGAAAGTGCTACGACGCTCGCTGTCATTAGGAGGTGACGCGAATCTAAGAGGGCGAGTTCTTGGCGCAAACGCCCCTGCCCGGAATTGTGGGCCGGAGAGTGCTAAATTTACGACGCTCGCTGTCATTAGGGGATGACGCGAATCTAAAGCAACTCAACACTCCCGAACTCCAAACAACTAAAGAACGCTTTCACACAGGCAACCGACTGAGCGATATCGCCGGAAAACAAAAAAGAACCTCTCTAACGAGCCAGAAGAAGCGATGGCGATGCAAGACTTTCTGCAGCGGATATTCCCCGCGAGCACGATGACGCCGGGGATGTCGAAGGATGACTTCCGGAAGGTGTTCGACCAGCGCCTGTGGGACTTCGAGGGCGGGTTCTTGCAGCAAACGCACCTGCCCGGAATCGTGGACCGGAAAGTGCTAAATTTACGGCGCTCGCTGTCATTAGGGGATGACGCGAATCTAAGCAACTCGACACACCCGAACTCCAAACAACTAAAGAACGCTTTCACACAGGCAACCGACTGAGCGATATCGCCGGAAAACACAAAAGAAACTCTCTAACTCCAAAGAGGAGCCAGAAGAAGCGATGGCGATGCAAGACTTTCTGCCGCGGATATTCCCCGCGAGCACGATGACGCCGGGGATGTCGAAGGATGACTTCCGGAAGGTGTTCGACCAGCGCCTGCGGGACTTCGAGGAGGGCGGGTTCTTGGAGCAAACGCACCTGCCCGGAATCGTGGGCCGGAAAGTGCTACGACGCTCGCTGTCATTAGGAGGTGACGCGAATCTAAGAGGGCGAGTTCTTGGCGCAAACGCCCCTGCCCGGAATTGTGGGCCGGAGAGTGCTAAATTTACGACGCTCGCTGTCATTAGGGGATGACGCGAATCTAAGCAACTCGACCCACCCGAACTCCAAACAACTAAAGAATGCTTTCACACAGGCAACCGACTGAGCGATATCGCCGGAAAACACAAAAGAAACTCTCTAACTCCAAAGAGGAGCCAGAAGAAGCGATGGCGATGCAAGACTTTCTGCAGCGGATATTCCCCGCGAGCGCGATGACGCCGGGGATGTCAAAGGATGACTTCCGGAAGGTGTTCGACCAGCGCCTGCGGGACTTCGAGGAGGGCGGGTTCTTGGAGCAAACGCACCTGCCCGGAATCGTGGGCCAGGATGACTTCCTGCGGAAGCTGGCCCTCCACAGCAACAGGAACGAGCTGATGGTGATCAAGTTCTGGAAGCGGAGCTGCATCCCGTGCCTGTCGAAGGCCGAGATGTACAAAGGCGTCGAGCAGACACTTTTGAAGGAGAACGCGGGCATCGTGCTCTACTCCATCAACATCCACGACCCGGCCAACACGCAACTTGCGGTTTGTCTTTTCCTTAGTATCAGATACTACCACCGAATGAAAAATAACGCTAGCAAAAAATGACAAGACACATAGGAAATGAGAGCGCGCTCTGAAATAAGTCGAATAGTCGGCAATAGGCAACAAAGACACACGCACAAGCACACGTACTGCCACTACCTTCTGCGCACTAGCGGAACTCACCTGCTTTTGGTAAGTTTCATGCAGTACGCCGCCAGCTACTAATTCTTGGTACCAACAAACGCGTTGTTCACACAACACCCCTGCAACTGATCACACCGTGGTGGTGCTGCCATTCCGTCAATTCCCTTACACACGCAGGATCAGCAGCTTGTTGACGGGACGCCGTCGCTTCAGAAGTACTGGGACTACCGACAGGTAGGCGGTGAAGTTCGGGTCGGGTCGCGCGACGGGTTCCTCGACAACATCAACGCGACGTACAAAGCCTGCCAGCAGGGGAAATGCCCGACCAGCATGGAACCAGAGTTCTAGCCCGGCTGCTGAGACAACGGGCGTGGTGAGGGAGAGGCCCAACTCGTGGTGCTGGCGCGTTTTCCCGCACCGGTAGGAATGGGGGGCACCAGCCCCCATTAATGCCGTGCAGCATATGTTGTCACTGTCGGTCGCGTTGCGTTCCGGTGCCGACCGTTTGGTGCGGTGAGGCACACGTTCTCGCGTCCTATCCCACCCTTCCTGCGACTCGCAAAGGAGAAAGACGGCTTCGTCCATCGGCACCGAAAAGTGTCTCCCGTCACCTAAAATCGGTCTCCTGCAGGCAGGAGACGCCTGTAGACGGGGACCACCTCACCTAAGCTCTTCGTGCCCCACTGGACGAAGAAGTGCCCAGCGCAGCTTGTTGACGGGACGCTACGCGGAGAAGTTCGGGTCGGCTCGCGCGACGGGTTCCTCGACAATATCAACGCGACGTACAAAGCCTGCCAGCAGGGGAAATGCCCGACCAACATGGAACCAGAGTTCTAGCCCGGCTGCTGAGACAACGGGCGTGGTGAGGGAGAGGCCCAACCCGTGGTGCTGGCGCGTTTTCCCGCACCGGTAGGAATGGGGGGCACCCGCCCCCATTAATGCCGTGCAGCATATGTTGTCACTGTCGGTCGCGTTGCGTTCAGGTGCCGACCGTTTGGTGCGGTGAGGCACACGTTCTCGCGTCGTACTGCGACTCGCAACGGAGAAAGACGGCTTCGCCCACCGGCACTCAAAAGTGTCGAAGGAAAGAGAGACTGTGTCAGGAGCCGCGGTTTCCGGTGCATTCGTACTGGGCACAGTTGATGCGGGTCCAGCAGTCTCCGGCGCAATTGTAACGGGCGTATTCGTGCTGGGTACAGGTGGCACACTTGTATCAGGTGTCGCAGTCTGCGGCACACTGGTAACAGGCACAACTGACTGTCAGGTGCAGCAATTGGAGGAGCACTGGTTGAAGGCATAGCCGGTCCTCCTGTCGGAGGAACAACGGTGTGAAAGCGACCGCCGCGGAGACGATACGATGCTTCGAACGAGTGCAGCGGCGCCCGAAGCACGACGCGGCACGATCGAAACGGGGTAGTCGCCCCACCCAGTGACTAATGCAGCCAGGTTTCCAGACCACCACGACAGGTGCTGGCAGCAGTTGTGTTCGGGTGTTCCATTGCATTATTTAGCTGCGGGGCAGCGCCACAGGCATACAGCTGCGCCATTCTTGACCACTTTGCAGATGTTCTGCATTCTGACCGCGGACTTCAGCACGCCGCTCAAACCTGGCGGATCCGAACGTGCGGTGAGAGGGCAGCCAGGCCTCCTAAAGGCCGGCCACGCTTTAAGGCTCACACCGACGATCGGTACTGGAGATTGTGTGTTAGCTGAGTCCATCACCGCCGGCCTCATCTCCGAGAACGGCAAGCAAGTCGGTGCCGTGGTCAACTTGTGCGGTTGGTGTTCGGACACTGCGTCGCCAGAGTAAAGACACGTCAAAAAAATGATTCGCGTTTGCTGCTGTGAACAGATGCGCTACGAGACCTTTCCAGAAGAGCCCTCATTTTGGAGTCAAACTCGTGAGTTTGACCAAGAGTTCGGTGAGCCGAGTTCAATCTCATTTGCTGTTGGCTTTCCCTTATCGAAGTTGCCTCCCGCATCGACGCTGGTCTGGTCTGCAACGCCGGACAGTAGCACTGACTTGTAGCAACGACTCTGTGCGAACGGTTGCCGAAAGGGCCTGGCAACACACGACTGGCCCACTAGAAGGCACGCACTCGCGTTGTGTTAACGACTCTGTACGTTGTCTGCGGTTTGGTCCGCAACCTTCAAGCTGAGAGCGCTCAGGCGCCCCTTGCTTCTGCCGCTGCTGTTTTCTTCCGGACCAGAGTCGCAGCCAATCGAGTGCTCCTCTTCGACTGCCTTGCTTGTGCGAGGCTTCGTTTCTGTCGGCCCCCGAATTTTAGACGGTCCTTTTGCCCCGCTAGCATTTTGAGACACTGCGCCAGTCGGGTTTCAGTTCAGATCACCGGACACAATGCATGTGTTAGCTCTAAATAGCTGAGCTAGTAGCTTGGGCTTGACTCTGGATAGATGAGCTAGTAGGCTGACTCTGGATGGCTGAGCTAAAAGCCTGGGCCCGGCTCTGGATTGTTGGGGTAGTAGCTTAGGCTGACTCTGGATGGCTGAGCTAGTAGCCTGGGCCTGGCTCCGGATTGTTGAGGTAGTAGCCTGGGCTTGACTCTGGATGAGCTAGTAGCCTGGGCTTGACTCTGGATGAGCTAGTAGCCTGGGCTTGACTCTGGATGAGCTAGTAGCCTGGGCTTGACTCTGGATAGATGAGCTAGTATGCTGACTCTGGATGGCTGAGCTAAAAGCCTGGCCCGGCTCTGGATTGTTGGGGTAGTAGCTTAGGCTGACCCTGGATGGCTGAGCTAGTAGCCTGGGCCTGGCTCCGGATTGTTGAGGTAGTAGCTTGGGCTTGACTCTGGATTAGCTAGTAGCCTGGGCTTGACTCTGGATGGTTGAGGTAGTAGCTTGGGCAGACACTCGGGTTCCGCGCTGATGATGGTCCGCCTCATGTGTCCGTCGCTTAAAGGACCGAAGCACGGCGCAGACGGGACCAATGCGGTGTTGATCCCAAGCACGTTCTTGCAATCCTCCCAACGTTTTCGTCGGAATCAAAAGTAGGAGTGCCCCACACACCCTTTCATCAAAGAAAACCCCCCCGAATCAACCATACCATGTCCGACCTCCCGAAGTGCACGATTGCCATCATTGGCGGCACCGGAGTCTACTCGCTGGACGGCCTTGAGAACGTGAAGGACATCGATGTATGTGCTTCTTCCACTGGGTGTGGCGATCCGGGGGGGGGGGGAATTCTAGTTTAATGCTTCGGCAGAACACTGCCTCTCATGCGACCACTGATGACGACATTGACCAGACGCGATAGTCAAATGGTAGCTGTAGCATCATTGTAGAAACATGCTTTGGGGACGGTCCATTTTACGGGTGGCACGTCTGCAAATTCAGTGTGCCACACCCGGAAATCCAGTATAGGGCAACAGCCAGGAACATATTGGTAGGTGAGCAGCGACACCTCCCGAAAGTGAGCCAAGGGCGAAGGACGTATCCGCGGCTGCTGCCTCTCCTGGTGCTGTCTCTCCAGACTGCACCAGGAGAGAACTTCACGGCGGATCACAAAGCACCCGCCCTCGCGCCCAAGACCCGTGCACGGCTACCGTAGCACCCTCCATGTTTGCACCTTCCTCGGATGCTACGGTCGGGAAGGGGCTTCAAAGTAGTTGGGAAAACACGTTCCCCGTCCCCGCGTTCTGCGTGGGGGGTTACCACCGGGCAACTGCCACCGGCGTCGAGTTTCGGCTCACAGCCGGTTCCCTCGGGCGGCAACCTTCGATCCCTCTTAAAAAGGCCACACCCGCAAATCCAGTATCACCCGGAAAATCGAGTGTGTGCATCCAGTGTGATCACCTGTTTTCGCGGGTGTCCACTGAATTTGCGGGTGTCACACTGGATTTTGCGACCGGATTTCAATCACTGGATTTGCGGGTACCCGCACCCGACACTTTGGAAACAGGACGGCGGTGCATTTCTTATCCCCGGGAGACTTGCTCCCAAGAGACTTTCCTTCACTCCAAGCGCCGATTCGCAAATAAACATGGCCGCTTGGTGAAGGAACTTCTCTTTGGGTGTAGGATCTTCCCCGCGGGTGGACGCGGAGGAAGAGGGTTCTTCTCGTATCCCACGAGAAAATTGAATAGGAACTAGCCCAACACACCCCTAGCCCCATTTGTTTCCCGTACGATGCTCCCAGTTGAAAAACCCGAGAAAAAAAACTTTGACCGCACAGTTGACTTCCCCACTCGGTGCTGGAGTACACTGTAGGGCTCGTCACGTCGGCGAACACATTCAGCGGGCATGCGTTCGCCCAAGGTTTTTACTGAAAAGGGTGGGGGGCCCACATTAAACGTGAAGGTGACCGTGGGCGTGCTTAATAAACACCTCTTTTCGGTTAGGGTTGACGAGTTGATGACGATATGCGGTATATCTGAGTGCACGCCTGGTTCACAGACTGCTGAATCTTGGTAGCCCGAGTCGCTGTCACCCTGCAAAGGATGGGTTCAAGGGCAGGGTGCTTAAACTCAGTATTTTTACATAAGCACCAGTTTGGAAGGAAATGCTCGAGAGCTGCCAGACAAAGAACCGAAGTGCTGGAACTACTACCGAACCACGTGTTGAACGGACGTGAGGTTATGCGGGTCTACTCCTACCCGACAAGACACACAAACACAACAGGTCAAAAGTCCTGAGGGAAAAGACAACACACCGTGGCGTGAGCGAAGAACAAATCGAGAACAAATGCCAACCACAACAGGTCGACACGCCGTTCGGCAAGCCGTCGCTGCTGAAGGTGGGAACCATCTTCGGCGAGCAAATCGCGTTCGTGGCCCGCCACGGCACCGGGCACAAGTTCCTGCCGACCGAAGTCCCGTTCAGGGCCAACATCTTCGCGCTGAAGATGCTCGGCGTCAGGTACGCCTTCGCCGTGTCCGCGTGTGGCTCGCTGCAGGAGCACATCGCCCCCGGCGAGCTCGTCCTCGTCGACCAGTTCATTGACAAGACCAAGTACCGCAAGGAAACCTTCTTCGGCAACGGCATTGCCGGTATGTGTTGTGTTGTGTTGTGTTGTGTTGTGTTGTGTTGTGTTGTGTTGTGTTGTGTTGTGTTGTGTTGTGTTGTGTTGTGTTGTGTTGTGTTGTGTTGTGTTGTGTTGTGTTGTGTTGTGTTGTGTTGTGTTGTGTTGTGTTGTGTTGTGTTGTGTTGTGTTGTGTTGTGTTGTGTTGTGTTGTGTTGTGTTGTGTTGTGTTGTGTTGTGTTGTGGTGTGTGTGTTGTGTTGTGTGCGTTGCTTCCTCTCGAGTTCCCCGCAGCAAACGGAATTCGTCAGGAACAAAAAAACCCTCCCACTTCTTTTTCCTTGTCCCCGCACCAGCTTGGATGAAAATGCTTGACGAAGCTGCCATTCGGAGTCAAAGCAGCTTTTTGTTAGAATTTTCATCGAGAAAGACGTGATGCTAGCTTGGGGGTTGATTATCACATGAGAAGAAGTGAGGAGACCGGAAACTTCTTGAGAAATGGTCCCTGCACTCTAACTCGTCTCTCTCTCTCTCTCTCTCGGAAATGTCAGCGCGGTAGCGATGACAGCGAGAACACATATAGGTGGGAGGGGAGAGGCCCTGGGACTGCTAAGGCGTGACAACCGCCTTACTGCTCTCGGGACTCCGAATGGTAGGGTTGGAATGGCGGTGACATGGACGCGAACGTGGTGGAGATGGACGGGAGGGCCCACAACCCGTCCGGTGGAGCGCGTGGTGCGGGTGGACGGCCGCAGTCGGGCGGACGAGCCGGACGACGAGCGGCAGGCCTTTGGTCGCTGGGTGAGGAAGCGACCGAGGGTGGACGGGGGAAGGCGCCGCGGGGACGGGTGCGGCCGCCGTTCGCTCTCGCCGACGTGGGTGCTTGCCGTTGGGGGCCCGCAGCCGGCCGGTCGCGGTGGCCGTGTAGGCGGAGTGGGTCGGGATGCGTCGCGTCTTGCAGGGCTGCAGAGGCGGCTGCAGGGCATCGCGGGCGGGCTGGCGGTGTACGACGAAGCCCCGGACAACGTGTCCAGCTCGACCTACTCGTCGACGCCCTCACTTCCAGGGTGTCGAGTGGCTCCGGGTAGGCGGGCGGACGCGGGGCTCCCTCTGGCGAGGGTAACGTCGAACCGCATCGACGTGGAGGCGTTGGCGGCGATGGACGGTGTCGGTCGATTCCGCGAGGTGCTGCCGATGTTGATGGATCCGGTAGCGTTTGCGGAGGCGTTCGTGTCTGGGGACGCCGCAGGCGGGTGCCGGGTGCCGTCGCGCGGGATGGAGCGACACCGGGCGACTCTGCGGTCGTGCGGGGTGGCGAGCGACGCACGTTCGCGGCCGGCATTCGCGATGAAGGCGTTTACCACGCCGAAGAAGGACGGACGAACGGCACGTCTCGTTCTGGATGCCCGGCCGCTGAACGACGCGATGCGCCGGCCGCCCAGCATGGACCTGCCCCGGCTGCGCGACTTCATCGCCGAGGTCGAGAGGCACCGGTTCGCCATGCAGTGCGACGGCGTGTCGTACTTCTACCAGTTCCCAGTAGACGCGAGCATTTCGCGATATTTCGGGATTGGTATGAAGGGGTGCGACATGCTGTTGAACGTGCTGTGCATGGGGTGGTCTTGGGCGCCGTGCATTGCGCAGCGCGCGTCGAACGTGCTGGTCCGGGACCTGGGCCTCGCCTGGGTGGACAACTTCCTTGTCTTGGGTGGGACGCTGGACGAGGCAGAGCGGAACGTGGCCGTTTTTCGGAAGCGGGCGCAGGCGGCGCGGGTCGAAGTGCGGGCGGAAGGCGACGACGCGCTGTGGCAGGTTCGCTCGCGGTTCGTGTGTGTGGGTGTGGAGTTCGACCTGGCTGCCGAGACGCAGCGGCACAGGCTCGACCCGGCGTGGGCGGAGCGGTGGGTCGGCGGCAGCGGGATGACGGCGGTGCTTTCCGGCAGAGCGACGGCCCGACAGTTCGCCGAAGTTTTCGGGGGCGCCGTCTGGGCGACGGACATCCTGGCAGTGCCCCGCTGCCACTTCGCGGCGTTGCTGTCGTTCGCGGGAAGGCTCGGCGGGCGCATGGTGGACGCCGCAGCGCCGGTGTGGGACGAGGTCGTCGACGTTCCTCCGTCGGCAAGACGGGAGCTGGGCGCGCTCCGGAAGATCGTCCGGGAGAACCCGTGGGTCGTGGGCGGCGTTCCTGAGGACACAGGGAGCGTCCTGTGGACGGACGCCAGCTCGCGGGCGTGGGCGGCGCTGCTGGAGGCGGAAGGCCGGTTCGTGGATGGGCGGCAGGGCGTGTTCGCGGGACCGGACGCGGACGCCCACATCAACTTGAAGGAGATGTTGGCGTTCGCGGAAGGTGTGGTTCGGCTGTGCTGGGCGCCGGGGGCGCAGCGGTGCCGCATCGACAACGCGGCGGTTGTCGGCGCCGTGGCGAAGGGGAGTTCTTCCTCGTACGCCGCGAATCGCGTTTTGTCCCGGTCTCTTCGTGTTGCCGGGCGCAGAGGGATTGTCCTCCGCCCTGACTGGGTGCCGTCCGGCGGACAGCTGGCGGACCCGTACACGCGGGGGACCTCGTTGCCTCGGTTCCCGGCGCAACTTCCGCTCCCGCGGTCACGTGCCACACCCTTTGACTTGTTTTGATGTGTTCTCGGGAAAGGTCAACGCGGTAGCGGTGACCACGAGAACACATACAGGTGGGTGGGGAGAGGCCCTGGGACTGCGAAGGCGTGACTAACCCCGTCCCTGTCCCTCCCAGGGAGCCACCCCGGAACTAGCCTAGCCCACCTGACGGTGGGGGCCCACCTGACGGTGGAGGCCCACACCCTTTGACTTGTTTTGATGTGTTTTCTCTCTCTCTCTCTCTCTCTCGGAAATGTCAGCGCGGTAGCGATGACAGCGAGAACACATATAGGTGGGAGGGGAGAGGCCCTGGGACTGCTAAGGCGTAACAACCGCCTTACTGCTCTCGGGACTCCGAATGGTAGGGTTGGAATGGCGGTGACATGGACGCGCGCGTGGTGGAGATGGACGGGAGGGCCCACAACCCGTCCGGTGGAGCGCGTGGTGCGGGTGGACGGCCGCAGTCGGGCGGACGAGCCGGACGACGAGCGGCAGGCCTTTGGTCGCTGGGTGAGGAAGCGACCGAGGGTGGACGGGGGAAGGCGCCGCGGGGACGGGTGCGGCCGCCGTTCGCTCTCGCCGACGTGGGTGCTTGCCGTTGGGGGCCCGCAGCCGGCCGGTCGCGGTGGCCGTGTAGGCGGAGTGGGTCGGGATGCGTCGCGTCTTGCAGGGCTGCAGAGGCGGCTGCAGGGCATCGCGGGCGGGCTGGCGGTGTACGACGAAGCCCCGGACAACGTGTCCAGCTCGACCTACTCGTCGACGCCCTCACTTCCAGGGTGTCGAGTGGCTCCGGGTAGGCGGGCGGACGCGGGGCTCCCTCTGGCGAGGGTAACGTCGAACCGCATCGACGTGGAGGCGTTGGCGGCGATGGACGGTGTCGGTCGATTCCGCGAGGTGCTGCCGATGTTGATGGATCCGGTAGCGTTTGCGGAGGCGTTCGTGTCTGGGGACGCCGCAGGCGGGTGCCGGGTGCCGTCGCGCGGGATGGAGCGACACCGGGCGACTCTGCGGTCGTGCGGGGTGGCGAGCGACGCACGTTCGCGGCCGGCATTCGCGATGAAGGCGTTTACCACGCCGAAGAAGGACGGACGAACGGCACGTCTCGTTCTGGATGCCCGGCCGCTGAACGACGCGATGCGCCGGCCGCCCAGCATGGACCTGCCCCGGCTGCGCGACTTCATCGCCGAGGTCGAGAGGCACCGGTTCGCCATGCAGTGCGACGGCGTGTCGTACTTCTACCAGTTCCCAGTAGACGCGAGCATTTCGCGATATTTCGGGATTGGTATGAAGGGGTGCGACATGCTGTTGAACGTGCTGTGCATGGGGTGGTCTTGGGCGCCGTGCATTGCGCAGCGCGCGTCGAACGTGCTGGTCCGGGACCTGGGCCTCGCCTGGGTGGACAACTTCCTTGTCTTGGGTGGGACGCTGGACGAGGCAGAGCGGAACGTGGCCGTTTTTCGGAAGCGGGCGCAGGCGGCGCGGGTCGAAGTGCGGGCGGAAGGCGACGACGCGCTGTGGCAGGTTCGCTCGCGGTTCGTGTGTGTGGGTGTGGAGTTCGACCTGGCTGCCGAGACGCAGCGGCACAGGCTCGACCCGGCGTGGGCGGAGCGGTGGGTCGGCGGCAGCGGGATGACGGCGGTGCTTTCCGGCAGAGCGACGGCCCGACAGTTCGCCGAAGTTTTCGGGGGCGCCGTCTGGGCGACGGACATCCTGGCAGTGCCCCGCTGCCACTTCGCGGCGTTGCTGTCGTTCGCGGGAAGGCTCGGCGGGCGCATGGTGGACGCCGCAGCGCCGGTGTGGGACGAGGTCGTCGACGTTCCTCCGTCGGCAAGACGGGAGCTGGGCGCGCTCCGGAAGATCGTCCGGGAGAACCCGTGGGTCGTGGGCGGCGTTCCTGAGGACACAGGGAGCGTCCTGTGGACGGACGCCAGCTCGCGGGCGTGGGCGGCGCTGCTGGAGGCGGAAGGCCGGTTCGTGGATGGGCGGCAGGGCGTGTTCGCGGGACCGGACGCGGACGCCCACATCAACTTGAAGGAGATGTTGGCGTTCGCGGAAGGTGTGGTTCGGCTGTGCTGGGCGCCGGGGGCGCAGCGGTGCCGCATCGACAACGCGGCGGTTGTCGGCGCCGTGGCGAAGGGGAGTTCTTCCTCGTACGCCGCGAATCGCGTTTTGTCCCGGTCTCTTCGTGTTGCCGAGCGCAGAAGGATCGTCCTGTGTCCTGGCTGGGTGCCGTCCGGCGAACAGCAGGCGGACCCGCACACGCGGGGAGCCTCGTTGCCTCGGTTCCCGGCGCCGCTTTCCGCTTCGCGGTGACGTGCCACACCCTTTGACTTGTTTTATGTGTTCTCGGAAATGTCAGCGCGGTAGCGATGACAGCGAGAACACATATAGGTGGGAGGGGAGAGGCCCTGGGACTGCTAAGGCGTGACAACCCCGCCCCTGTCCCTCCCAGGGAGCCACCCCGAAACTAGCCTGCCCACCTGACGGTGGGGGCCCACCTGACGGTGGAGGCCCACACCCTTTGACTTGTTTTATGTGTTCTCTCTCTCTCTCTCTCTCTCTCTCTCTCTCTCTCTCTCTCTCTCTCTCTCTCTCTCTCTCTCTCTCTCTCTCTCTCTCTCTCTCTCTCTCTCTCTCTCTCTCTCTCTCTCTCTCTCTCTCTCTCTCTCTCTCTCTCTCTCTCTCTCTCTCTCTCTCTCTGAACTTCTTACCTCGGGCTTATTTCGGACCGGCCGCGTTGCTGCCCTCAAACCTCGCACTCGTGTGCTTGCTAACAAGAAAGATAAACGGCAAACCAAGCTAGACCACTAAACTGCACTACTTGTGCCACGAAAGATACAAATCCCTGCATAAAGAACATGAGTCTGCTAAATAAACCGCCCGAACAGTACAGTTTTTCGGGAGGGGAGTTGCTGTGTGCTCCTGCGGTCTTTGTGTTTTTTTTTCGTACTTGACCAACAGGTTCACCCCCCCGCACGCCAAGTCCGCCCTTCGGTATAAGTTCGTCCAGAACTTCACTCACTTCGTTCACGAAGTTCTTGATCCCTCCCTCTCTCGGAAAAGGTCGCGCTGACAGAAACGGTGAAATAATAAAGGTCGCAGGGTTGGTAAAATGAAAGCGAGAATGTGGGGTAAGCCCTGATTATTAGATTCACGGTTAAACGAAGCTAGCGCACAAGGTTTGCCTGATCTCGCTCCTACTTTCCGATACCAAATAGATACTCTATTCAAACTCTCTCTCTCTCTCTCTCTCGGGAAAGGTCAACGCGGTAGCGGTGACCACGAGAACACATACAGGTAGGTGGGGAAAGGCCCTCTGAGTCTCTCTCTCTCTCTCTCTTTAGTACGATTGCCACTTCGTGCCGTGGGAGGCTTTTTGAAACTCAAAACAATGTAAAACAATTGGCTGGCCAAAGTTAAAGTGCGCGACTATGTCGACACCACCTTCACTATCCTACTCAAACCTCTATGATATACCGTAATTGGATTAATTTTGAACCGGGTAAAACCTGGGACACCCCAATAATGGGCTTGGGTGTCCCATTTTTTACCCTCGTTCGGCTTTTTTCGGGGTTTGCGTACTTTGCAGAATATCGACCCGGGGGACGTTCGCCTGCTCAATAATCAGCTCGCCACAAGGCAAGAGGTGCCATCGTATCTACGAGTGGTGGTCCTGCAACCTATGACAGCGGCGCGGGCTGAAGGATGTGCTGCTAGCTGGTCCTACATACCCAGTGGTGTCCAGGTGTTACCCGGTCTGTCATTAACCCGTTCAAGCGTTAGTCCAGTTCATCAGTATTCCAATCACGGTAGGCAAACTTACACTCTCTATGATCAACCGAAAGCTCTAAAATTTGAGAACTTCAAAAACCCCGTAGGACACGTTGAGTTCGGACACCCTGTCTGCAAGAAGTTCATGGACCTGGCCGAGAAGGTCATCGGCGAGGCGCTGCCCGAGACGAAGCTGCACGTCGGTGGAACGTACGTGTGCATGGAAGGTCCGGCGTTCTCGACCCAGGCGGAGTCGAGGCTCCACAAGTCGTGGGGTGCCTCCGTCATCGGCATGACCGCCGCCACCGAGGCAAAGCTGGTCCGGGAAGCCGAAATTGCCTACTGCCTCATCGGCCTGGTGACCGACTTCGACGCTTGGAAGGAGGGCGACCACGTGGACGTGGCGTCCGTCTTCGCGATCCTGAAGGCGAACGCCGGCAAGGCGCAGATCTTCACCAAGGCCGTCGCGAAGGCCGTCCACGAGAACAAGTTCGATTCCGCCGCGCACTCGTGCCTCGCGTCCGGTCTCATGACCAAGCCCGAGTCTGTCACCGAAGAACAGCGCAAGGCCTTCAAGCCGCTGTTCGAAAAGTACGGCTGGTGATTTTGTTTTGTATGAGCACCCGCTTTGTAGAAAATGCTTGAGGAGACTGCCAGTTGCGATAGATCAAAGGAGGTAAATGTGCTGTAGCCCACACGAACCACAGGTAAATCTCGGTTTAGTGGCCGGCGTAAGCGTTTCAACAAGGCCCACTTTGTAGTTGTATTGTTTTCTCCCCCTCTAGCCTCCTTCGAAATGAGCACAAGGCAGTCCCTCGAGTATTTCTTGTGCAAGTGCGTGGTGAGCCATGCTTTTCTTGTGCGCGACCGAACGGCTAACTCGCTCAATGTCCAAACACGCTCTCCTGTCTTCTTGTTACCCGAATCTCTTTGGCGTGTGCTCTACACCTGAGGGAAGTCTGAACGTGCAAAAGAACAGGCGAGCGTTCGGGCAGCGAGGGTTGTAGCAGTGGGGTTGAAGGATCACTACCTCTCTCCCTGTTGGTAATCCGGTGGTTCGACCACGCATGAATGAAATCAAAGACTGGCAAAATGAAAGAGACCGGCATTCGTAAGGCAAGAACGCTAATCACGTAGCTAACTAATCTGGCATGACCTCGCCGCGACAATCTCAAAAAATGGCGGTGTTCACATTCCACGGAAAGAATCGTTCGCGATCCAAGAAGAGATATGCAACAGCGGGAAGCTGGAAAGTCGTGCATCAATCTGCGGCGTGCAATGGTTTTTTGTCTCCGCCGTCGTTGTTGCTATACAGTGGAACGAGACTCCATCTTCGCACGCAACGGTCAGTCCTTCAGGGCCCTGTGCCTCTCCTATGTTGCCGGAATCAGGTTCAACTACAACGTCCCCACCTCAGCCAGTTTTTTAACTGATTGCTCAGACACAGTCGTAGGGGCCTCCTCCCCGTGACGGATTCGCCTGTGCTCTGGTAGCACGGGTGGTTCTGGCGGTTCTGGCGGTTACGAGCTACGAACAGCCGCCTGACAAACCAGGCTCACACCGCTGCCCTGTCTGCAGACACTCAGCTTCCGCGCTGCTGTCGGTCCGCCCTACGTGTCCGTGGCTTAAAAGACCGAAACACGGCGCAGACGGGACCAGTGCGGTGTTGCGTACGCATCCATCCCAAGCACGTTCGTGCAATCTCCCCCCCCCCCGCTCTTTCTTTTCCATCTCGTCCAACCCCCCCAGTCAAATACCCACTTTTTCCGTTTTCTTGCGAGGAGGCAGTTTGCTGCAGGGGGGGGCGGGGAATGGTTGCCGGGCTTCTGGCGGCACTGCTCACGAGGTGCTGACTCTTGTACTTGTACTCAGGATGATGGTCCGCCTTGTCGTCCCTTTGGCTTCAAGAACGCACGGCGCAGATAGAACACGCACACGGTGAAGTCTAGCCTCAGAAGCTGGAGTTAACGCTGGAGTTAAAAAGTGGGCGTCGCACCCGCTTTTCGGGTGTGACTCGGGCACACCCTCTTTAACTCCAGCTTCTGAGGCTGAGGCTGGACCTCACCGTGTAGTGTCGAGCGCACACCGCTCTTGCATCCCCCCCCCCCGGCATTCTAAGCACTCGCACTCCGCAGCCATTTCCGCACTGGTTCACCTTCGGTGGAGCGCGCTGACTCCAGCGCTGCTCACCTACTTCGGTTTTTTTTTTGTTTTTTGTTTTGCTTTCTTCTTTCCTTTATAGAGTTAAAGTTCGCTTGAAATTCCGAGGTTTAGGGTCTCCGTGTGACCGTTGATAAATGGGTTCTCTTTGATCAAGAAAGGGCTATACGGTTACGGGTTGTATATTTGGTGCACGCTTTCGTTATAGGTTATGGCTAGCCATGTCCGGGACTGTTTGTGACCGACACCAAGTCACTCCATACTTTTTAGTATGAACAGTCTTGCGGGTTGCCCTTCAATGTGTTGTGCAGGCTAAAGTGACGTAGGTGTAGCGTGTTTTGGTGGTTGATCCGCATCCCTTGAAAATGACACAGTGTAAGTACAAGTGGAGAAATGATTGCACGCGAACAAACTCCAAGCGCCAGCTTGGACTTGCTTGGAAGGAATGCTCGACGAAGCTGCCAGACAACGAACCCTACGTATCCCAAGTGCTGTAACCACCGAACCACGGACGTGAGAAGCCAATTCCTAGGCAATTCCTTAAGGAAAAACATCAAAAACCCACACCGCAGCCACAAAAAACAGCCCGACTAGGACACAACCACACAGGGAACCCAAAAACATTCGGAAACCCCAGAAAAGTTTGATCCATACCGGTGTGTTGATAAAACGCCCGCAGAATGTGTCGCCAAACCGCCAGGACTGGTCAACCTCTACACGACAAGACACACAAACACAACAGGTTAAAAATCCTGAGTGAAAACGAATTTGACAGCAGACGCAGACACGTCTGCAGGTCAGCCTACTCCGGTACCATTTATGTGGACGTGCAGACCTCAGGAATAAGAAGGCCAGCACAACAGCTTGGAAGCCTGGGGTGTACGAGCGCTCTCGTGCAAAAAATGTGACTTTGCCGTGCATGGCGCTGAAAGGGTTTCTCACTTTGAGACTGCTCAAAAAGGAAAGGCAGGGACTGACAGTGATCGTCGCAATCCAACGGACCGACAGCCAGCGTCTGCAGTTTTCCGAAGATTGTCTGCAGACGCGTCTGCAGGCAACACTGGTCCGGGGGCGTGTGCATGCTACCACCCAAAACGCGTGAAGCGGTACAGGTAGGTGGAGGCCGCTGGCCTCCACCCACCTGCATACAGCCGTCGATTGACCTTTCCCGAGAGGGACGAGTTGGAATGCAGGTACCATCTCCGGAGAGCTTCCGGTTTCTCCCAGAGTAGAGGAATTGAAGCAAACGCCGCCTGGGCCCCTTGAACGTTATTGCGGATCATCTCCTTGCCCGAAACCAAGAGGAAATTGGTGTGTCGGATACACCTCTTTATTACACAAGCGCCAGCTTGGAAGGAAATGCTCGACAAAACGCTGCTAGACAAAGAACCGAAGGGATCCCAAGTGCTGTAACTACCGAATCACTTGTTGAACGGACGTGAGGTCATGCGGGTCTACCCCTACACGACAAGACACACAAACACAACAGGTCAAAAGTCCTGAGTGAGAAAACAACACACGGTGGTGTAAGTGAAGAACAACCCGTCGACTTCAACTGCAGCTCTTGCTCATGCAAAGATATTACTGGGGGCGGTCGAATACAAGAGGTACCCCTTGTATTCGGCGTGCCGATCCTGCAATTTTCCCGAAAAAGAAATAGAAAAAGTACCACTAACCCGGAACCCGCGGGAACCCCATTCTTCTTGGAAGACGCACGTACTTTGTGGTCCCCGGGTCTATTTTCTGTTTCGGTTCTCTTCACGCGAGCACAAATTCGCCGGAAAAGGTCTGCTACATGGGCCAGCAAAGAAATGTTACCAATTAGTGGGTCGATTCCCGTCATTCCCAATGAAAACCAGTGGTTTCCATGCCCGGTGCCCCGCATCTGGTAAAGACCCACGAACCACGCACATAATCTTTGGTCCCCGGGTCTATTTTTCACGGTTCTCTTCATCGGAGTTCATCGCGATCAGAAAACCTTCAAAGAAGGTCTGCTATGCGGACCAAGAAAAATCAACCTTTTTCGAGATTTCCAAAATGCCTCTTCTATTCAAGGTACCTCTTGTATTCAAGGTACCTCCTGTATTCCCCCCCAGTAAGCACGAATGTTTTTTTTGAAAACACAACAGGCGGAGAAGTCCAGCACCTCCCCACCCCCCGTTCTCGCTGCAAAGTTGAAGGACTGGATACAAGCAAAATATGCCAGCTGCAGAAGATGACAAGGAGCAGCGCGAGCTGACGAAGCGCATTCGACTCCTCGAGGTATGATGAGAGTATGTTTCGACAACGAACTGCTAGCGGCATGTGGGTCCATTGCAAACCGGCAACGGTTGCACACGAACGGGAGTATGAGCCAACGAAAACCACATGCGCACTCAGCACTACACCCCCCAGAAAGGAACCCTGTACACGACGCGCAAAGAGCAAGAAACTTTTGCCTGATCATTTTCATCAACTTTGGTCAGTTGATGCTGATCATCCGTTACTTCGCTTATCAGTGCAAGCCTCAGGGTTCCCTCCTTTTTCAGTCATCCCGCCGCCGAAGGAATTCTGAATTGCCGACGACTCACAGCGGATAGCAGCAAAAATACTCGAGGGACTGCCTTGTGCTCATTTCGAAGGAGGCTATTGGGGGAGAAAACAATACAACTACAAAATGGGTCTTTTTGTTGATCGCTTACGCCCGTCACTAAACCCCCTGTGTTTCGTGTGGGCTACAGCACAATTTACCTCCTTTGATCTTTCGCAACTGGCAGTCTCCTCAAGCATTTCCTACAAAGCGGGTGCTTATACAAAACAAATAGTTCCGCTGTAGTCCTTTGAGTGAGAACAAGAGCGTGATTCTTTCGCCAACCTTTCTGCAGGGCAACAGGCGGTCGTATGCTGGTGACACGAAGACGCAGATCCAGAAGCAGCAAGACACGGTGAGCACGCTCCGCAAGGAAAACAAGAAGCAGAAGGATGAGCTGAAGAGCGTGGCGGACACCACCGGGCTCTGCACGCGGTATCAGTCGGAGCTTGGCAACAGGGAAGAGACGTACGACATGGTCCAGAGAAAGATCGAAATCGAAATGAGGAAGCTGCGCGAATACGAGAACAAGTCCGCTGAGTACGTGGCTGAAGTAGCTTCCAAACGTAAGGAGAGGTCGGCGACCATGGGCGGAGTGAACGCGACGCAGGAGAACCACCAAATTGTCGACAAGCAGGTCAAGGTGCTCGAAAACCGGCTGGACCAAGCCCTGATCAAGTTCAACGAAGGCTTGAGCCACAACAAGGATCTGCGTGAGCAAATCGACAACCTCCGCCGCGAAAGGGTCTGTTGCTTTATTATTTATGCCGTACCGGCGCACATTCGTATGGATCCGCAGTCTCCCGAAATATGGACGCCGAACGGAGCCGGAAGCGTCTTCTTCGTTTCGCGCTTCTTCCAGGCTTACTCAGGTTAAGAAAAACGTCGTTTCCTTGAAAGTATGGAAACGGAAACGAAACCCGGAACGTGTAACGTCTTGTTTTTTTTATAATATGCGCCTGCTGTCTCCGGCTGCTTCGGCAGACGACACATACTACTACTACTACTCGGCGGCATGCTGCAAAAACTCGCACCACAAGTGCCTGACTCACGAGCTGCCGACGTGCGATACGTGCATCCGGTACGAGGACGTGCGGTGCCGCAGGCCCAGGCAGTGCTGCAAGCGAGGGCCCAGGCAGTGCTGCAAGCGAGGACCCAGACAGTGCTGCAGACGAGGGCCCAGGCAGTGCTGCAAGCGAGGGCCCAGGCAGTGCTGCAGACGAGGGCCCAGGCAGTGCTGCAAGCGAGGGCCCAGGCAGTGCTGCAAACGAGGACCCAGACAGTGCTGCAGACGAGGGCCCAGACAGTGCTGCAAACGAGGACCCAGACAGTGCTGCAGACGAGGGCCCAGGCAGTGCTACAAGCGAGGGCCCAGGCAGTGCTGCAAACGAGGGCCCAGGCAGTGCTGCAAGCGAGGACCCTGACAGTGCTGCAGACGAGGGCCCAGGCAGTGCTGCAAGCGAGGGCCCAGGCAGTGCTGCAAACGAGGGCCCAGGCAGTGCTGCAAGCGAGGGCCCAGGCAGTGCTGCAAACGAGGGCCCAGGCAGTGCTGCAAGCGAGGGCCCAGGCAGTGCTGCAAGCGAGGACCCAGACAGTGCTGCAGACGAGGGCCCAGGCAGTGCTGCAAGCGAGGGCCCAGGCAGTGCTGCAGACGAGGGCCCAGGCAGTGCTGCAAGCGAGGGCCCAGGCAGTGCTGCAAACGAGGACCCAGACAGTGCTGCAGACGAGGGCCCAGGCAGTGCTGCAAACGAGGACCCAGACAGTGCTGCAGACGAGGGCCCAGGCAGTGCTGCAAGCGAGGGCCCAGGCAGTGCTGCAAACGAGGGCCCAGGCAGTGCTGCAAGCGAGGACCCAGACAGTGCTGCAGACGAGGGCCCAGGCAGTGCTGCAAGCGAGGGCCCAGGCAGTGCTGCAAACGAGGGCCCAGACAGTGCTGCAAACGAGGGCCCAGGCAGTGCTGCAAACGAGAGCCCAGGCAGTGCTGCAAGCGAGGGCCCAGGCAGTGCTGCAAGCGAGGGCCCAGACAGTGCTGCAAACGAGGGCCCAGGCAGTGCTGCAAGCGAGGGCCCAGGCAGTGCTGCAAACGGGGGCCCAGGCAGTGGTGCAAGCGAGGGCCCAGGCAGTGCTGCAAACGTGAGAAGGTTTCCGTCTGTCAACAGCAATTGTGTAAAAGAGGGAAAGGGTGCGTGCCGTAGTGAGTGGTGAAGAGGACGAGTGTAAAAGAATGGAGGTGGCACAAACAACCAGACCAACGGATTGCCTTTCCTTCTTCCAGAAAAAAAAAAACAGCGCCAATATTAACAACCCCCCCGCGCAGGTTGTTTTCGACGGCATCTACCGCAAGCTCGAGAAGGAACTGCACGAAAAGAAGAAGCAAATGGCGGAAATCATCGAGAGGTCGAACCTGTACTATGAGGACAGAGACGCCTGTGGGTTGGAGCTTCGACACCTGCGGGAGGCGGCGGAGAAGGTATGCTTCTGGACCCCGAGCGAAATTCCCCTCGGGCTACCGGTCTGGCGTTCCGGGTTCTCGTCCGTCGGTGTGGGGTTGTTACTTCGAATAGCGGCCGACTCTGTCACGAGTCTGCGAGTCTGTGTCGCGGGTTGGTGGAGGTGGGAGGGGTGTTGGGAAGGGGGAAAGAAGTAAAAGTCAGCCAGAGTCGAAGCTTCTAGAGCCGCCGGACGTCCGCTTCGGCCGCCGTAACCATGATCGCCTTCTGGTTGCTGCGATTCGTCTGTCTGGAGGCGGGGCGCGGAGACCGAGCGGCTCGACGACGGTCGTCGTCGGGCACGCCGGAATCCCGCTGCGGGGGGCCGCCGCCTCGCCGCCGCCGTCACGTCGAGCCGGTCCGTCCCTATCTCTTGAAACTGCATCGAAGTGCCTGTCGCTGTTTATCGCAGTGAATCACGGTTCCACCACGGTCTATCAGGTCCATACCTGGTCCCTAGAGCTGCATCGAATTGCCCGGTGCTGTATTCTTCGGTCTATCACGGTCTATCAAGAGGGGATGGACCGGTTCAGTCACTTGGCTTTGACTTGAATTGAAGTACTTCAATCCTAACCTCGGTTTGGTGGAGCGCAAGGACGACGTCTTTCCACTTCACCTGTCCTGGTAAAGCATAGTTCGGGCAATGCTAAGTTCGTTCAGTCGTTGCTTAGTTCAAGTAAAATGTGGGCATTGCTAAGTTCGAGCAAAGTTCGGGCAATGTAACTTACGGTCGAGGCTCCGATTCTCGAGTTTCCGAGAAATTCCGCGAAAAAGCGCAATTTTCGGGCACATTAGACTCCGAGAGCCTACGAACCCCGGAAAGGAAATTTGACCGGGAAAATGTCCTGGGCCAAGTCAAGACCCTTGGTGGGTGCGGGCATGAGGTTTTGCGGGTCTACCCCTACACGACAAATGACACAAACACAACAGGTCAAAGTCCTGAGTGAGAAAACAACACGCGGTGGTGTAAGCGAAGAACAAATCAGATTGTGTTTATATTGTATTCGCCCTTCTACCTCTACATTTCCTCCCTTCCATTCGGAGTCAACGCAGCTACGTCGGGTATTTTCTTGTTTCTTCTGTGCGCACTAGCGGTACTCATTTGCCAACTGCTAATTCTTAATACGTAGCATGGTTCAACTAGTTTCCACCCCTTCGCAGGACATCCAGCAGTACGAACGACACTTCGAGGAGCTGGACCTGATGCTGGAGGCGAACAAAAGCCTCGAGCTGTCCATCAAGAGCATGCGAACGCAAACGCGGTCTTCTTCGAAGCCGGAGGACGAAGAAGACGGCTCGCGGAAGAAGAAGCAGGACAGCCGCGGGAAGCAAGACTCCGAGCAGGAGCAGGAGCAACGATCTTACAACTACCAAGACATCGTAGACCAGCTCAAGGAGGCGACCGGAATCCAGGACATGGAGGTGCTGCTGCAGAAGTTCGTGAAGGCCGAAGAGCAGAACTTCTCGATGTACAACTTCGCCAACGAGCTGAACACCGACAACGAAAGGCTGGCCGAGGAGATCGAACAGTCGAAAGAGTTCACCATCATAGAGCGCGGTGTGAATTTGCTGCATTTGTTTCACATAAGCGCCAGCTTGGACGGAGCTCCAGACGAAGAACCGAAGGGATCCAAGTGCTGTAGCAACCGAACCACGTGTTGAACGGACGTGAGGTCATTCGGGTCTACCCCTTCACGCCAAGACACATGGCAAAGGTTGGGAATGTAATGCCAGCTAATTTCGTACAAAGCTCCGGGCAGAGAATGAAACACCACCGAACAGGACACGCGTTTTCTTAGAACCGTGACCACAGAATCTGTTTGGGCGAACGCGGCATTGAATGTACGTTAAATGCGCGGCTCCGAGCGACCCCTCGAAGGAGCGGAGTTTAACCTGAGTTTTTATTTCCCTTTTAAGAAGGCCGCGGAAGTCGGCTGAGCCGGGAGCTTCCGGAGAGGGCTTAAGTATTACAACCTGGTTCGATTGCGGGATGATAAAACCTCGGGGATAAAAGACTGCGTGTTTTTCCCGTCCAAGAAAAAAGTATACAGGATCTGCATACCCCAGGAGCCTCTGAACTACCGTATGCGGGTTTAATACGAAACGTGTAAATGTTTCTTAGCTACTTTTTGGCCAAAGTGTTTCTTAATTAACACGTTTCGTACTAAAAACATGGGGTCTGACGTACATAGTGAAATTTGAAAACTGTTGAAACCCCATGATGATCCCCCATTTTTGTTCGAGCCTTTGAGCTGGAAAAACGTATCAGCTCCAATCGTCTTGTTGACATCCTCGAGCGTCCGTTTCTATGAACCAAGAGTCGGTGTCGGCGGAAAAGACCGTTGCAAGGTGGCTGACTATCTTGCTTCCACAAAAGTCAGAAAGCGAGCAAGATACAACGCATCTTCGGAGCGACCGGTCAGTTGTTACAAGCATCCAGTGCCAACCACGAGTTCCTGACACGCTAGTGTTCACGAAGGTGTTCATTAGGCGGGCACGCGTCAGTGACGGCAGGGTAAGCCGGTCGTATGGAAGGGCAGCAAGCAAAGGCGGAGTTGCCCTTTTTTAAAGAAGGAGTAAAGCCTCTCCAGGTGATTACCATACAGCTTCTTCTCGTGCTCGCCAGCCCCAAGACTAGCATGAACCGCATCCACCTCCACAGCAACGCATTCATCGTTTGCCAGTTCTTCAAGCTCTTGGTCAAAATCAGCGAAGTCAGAACGTTGATGCAACTGCGCATTCACTCAGTACGAGACATTCGTTGAAGTTGCGATGGAGTTCGGCGAGAACGTTGTCCCCGCAACCGGTGGCCTGGGGCAGTGTTGGCGGTGGCTCTCGGAGCTGGAGCCAGCTCGGGAGCTGGAAAGAGCCAGCGGGAGCCAGCAGGGCACAATAAAAAGCCATCTCAAAATTCCCCCAAAATGCGAGAAACCCTTTGCACATTTTTTTTGGATATCCGGGTCTACTTTTTGCGGATCTCTTCATCGGAGCTGATCACGCAAAAAATCGCCGAAAAAGGTCTGCTACGTGGACCAGCAAAAATATGTCACCACTCGGGGGATTGATTCCCGTCCTTCTCGATGCACACCGGTGGTTTCCGCGCCGGGGCCCTGTCTCTTCCAAAGACCCACAAACCACGCACATGTTTTGTGATCCCCGGGTCTAATTTTCACGGATCTCTTCATCGGAGCTGATCGCGAGCGTAAATTCGTCGAAAAAGGTCTGTTCCGTGGACAGCGAAAAAAACGGCACCACCCAGGGGATCGATTCCCGTCCTTCCCGTCAAAACCCTGGTGGTTTCCATGTCCGGTGCCCTGCATCTCGTAAAGACCCGCGAACCACGCATACTTCTTGGTCCCGGGTCTATTCTTCACGGTTCTCTTCATCGGAGCTTATCGCGAGCTAAAAATCGTCAAAAAAGGTCTGCTGCACGCACGAGCAAAATTTTCACCAGAACCCCAGCTCCCGCTGGCTCCCAAAGAGCCAGAAGAACCAGCTCCCAAGAGCCACCGCCAACACTGCCTGGGGGCTGTCTTCAACGAAGACCTTGGTCGGCCTCCTCTCCTGTTGGATCGGAAACTTTCTCTTCCAGTAAATTTGCGTCACTCAACCCGGTCACCACGAAACTCGCCCGGATTGTCGAATCTGCTTCGCTGGGGTGAAGGGCTGACGCGGGCGAAGAAATTGGTGCCTATTTCTTTTTTGACGGGTTCAGATTTTCTGTCAATTTTCCTGCGTCCTTTTTTTAGTGTCGAGCCCCAGTTTACTCTAAGTACAAAACCCCTCAAAACCCCTATGGAAGTGCAGTTTTTAATACGAAACGTGTTAATGTTTCATAGCTTCAGATCCGGGGTGTTTCTTAATTAACACGTTTCGTATTAAAACCGTTTCGTACTAAACACGTTTCATATTAAACCTGCATACGGTAATAATACCCTGGCTCAAGGCGCCTTTCCAAAAAGAGAAACCCCTCCCCGTAAAAGAACAAAGTAGAAAGCTACAGGTTTGACACGTAGACCGATACGGACTGCACGGCCCTGCTCAACGTGTAGGACGTGTGGGGCCCAGGACCACTTGCACAACGCAGTGGACCTGGTGTCGGTCACATACGCCAAGTACATGGGTGTTAGGACCACCCTTAGCGAGTCTAGAGGTAACCTTTTGCTCAGTCGGCGTTTGCGCACGAACCTTTTTGTCCAGTCCGGCGTTTGTGCAAACCCGAACCTTTTCGTCCAGTCCGGCGTTGGTGCAAACCCGAACCTTTTTGTCCATTGCGCAAACCCGAACCTTTTTGTCCAGTCCGGCGTTTGTGCAACCCGAACCGGTTGCCCAGTCCGGCGTTGGTGCAAACCCGAACCTTTTTGTTCAGTCCGGCGTTTGCGCAAACCCGAACCTTTTTGTTTAGTCTGGCGTTTGTGCAACCCGAACCGTTTGCCCAGTCCGGCGTTGGTGCAAACCCGAACCTTTTTGTTCAGTCCGGCGTTTGCGCAAACCCGAACCTTTTTGTTCAGTCCGGCGTTTGTGCAGCCCGAACCGTTTGCCCAGTCCGGCGCTGGTGCAACCCGAACCTTTTTGCCCAGTCCGGCGTTTGTGCAAACCCGAACCTTTTCGTCCAGTCCGGCGTTGGTGCAAACCCGAACCTTTTTGTCCATTGCGCAAACCCGAACCTTTTTGTCCAGTCCGGCGTTTGTGCAACCCGAACCGGTTGCCCAGTCCGGCGTTGGTGCAAACCCGAACCTTTTTGTTCAGTCCGGCGTTTGCGCAAACCCGAACCTTTTTGTTTAGTCTGGCGTTTGTGCAACCCGAACCGTTTGCCCAGTCCGGCGTTGGTGCAAACCCGAACCTTTTTGTTCAGTCCGGCGTTTGCGCAAACCCGAACCTTTTTGTTCAGTCCGGCGTTTGTGCAGCCCGAACCGTTTGCCCAGTCCGGCGCTGGTGCAACCCGAACCTTTTTGCCCAGTCCGGCGTTTGTGCAAACCCGCACCTTTTTGCCCAGTCCGGCGTTTGTGAAAACCCGAACCTTTTTGCCCAGTCCGGCGTTTGTGCAAACCCGCACCTTTTTGCCCAGTCCGGCGTTTGTGAAAACCCGAACCTTTTTGCCCAGTCCGGCGTTGGTGCAAACCCGAACCTTTTTGCCCAGTCCGGCGTTTGTGCAAACCCGAACCTTTTTGTCCAGTCCGGCGCTGGTGCAACCCGAACCTTTTTGCCCAGTCCGGCGTTTGTGCAAACCCGAACCTTTTTGCCCAGTCCGGCGTTTGTGAAAACCCGAACCTTTTTGTCCAGTCCGGCGCTGGTGCAACCCTAACCTTTTTGCCCAGTCCGGCGTTTGTGCAAACCCGCACCTTTTTGCCCAGTCCGGCGTTTGTGAAAACCCGAACCTTTTTGTCCAGTCCGGCGCTGGTGCAACCCTAACCTTTTTGCCCAGTCCGGCGTTTGTGCAAACCCGCACCTTTTGTCCAGTCCGGCGTTTGTGCAAACCCGAACCTTTTTGTCCAGTCCGGCGCTGGTGCAACCCGAACCTTTTTGCCCAGTCCGGCGTTTGTGCAAACCCGCACCTTTTTGTCCAGTCCGGCGTTTTGTGAAAACCCGAACCCGTTGAACCCTGAATCCTGGCCTGATAGACCCCCCCCCGGAAAACCCTGATGCTAAGTTCGGGATGATGGCAAGTTGGGGGCCCTTATCCAGGGGGGAGGGCCCCTCCGGACCGCCCCTGGTGAACCTTTGATGCTGAGTGCAGACCCGGAAAAAAGTCCACCGGCGGGAACCGAACCTCCCACCCAACGTCGTCAACTGACGACTGTGCCACGCCGTTGTCCGCCGCGAGAAATTTTCTCGACGAATTGTGAGTTCTCAAAAGTACCATGAAAAAACGGTAGAGAAATGTCCGGGGTGGGGGTACCCCACGGCCTGCCCCAGAAAAGTGGGATAGCTCGCTAGAGAGCTAAATTTGAGAATTTCTAATTTACCAACCTCTAGACTCGGAAAACGAAGTTACACGGATGCGCAACCACATGTGACAGTAAACAGTAAAGTAAAAGCGACACAAAGTACGTGAAGGAATAATGAAAACACACTGCCCAGACCCTGCTCTAACAGCACAAAAGGAAAACACCCCCTTCCCCCCTCGCCTCACAAGTCAAACGGAGACTTCGAAAAACTGACCGCTTACTACAAGAAACAGTCTAGAAATTGAATTACGCTCCTTCGACGGGTCACTCGTTCCTAACGTCGTCCCGCTGTTTAACGTACATTTAATGCTGCATTCGCCCAAACAGTTTCGGTGGTTACGATCCTTAGCTGGCCTGCTAAATCTGTGGGACAGAGTCTAAAGGTCAGTCCTTCCAGAAAAGTTGGCCCACATCAAGGCTTCTAAAGGCCAGTCCTTCCAGAAAAGATGGTCCACATCAAGGCTTCTGAAGGCCAGTCCTTCCAGAAAAGTTGCGAAGGCGGGACGGGCTCTGTGACGAAGGTGCAGCCGTGGCCGTTAGTCTAAGACACGGAGTTTAGCTGGCGGCGCGCAAGCTTGCGTTTCCTGGACGATCGTGCCATTCACCTCACGTGTCCGTGGACTGTTCCAAGAAATATTGTGTCCTGCTTTGGTAGATTTTGTTCTCTGCCGGGGCTTGCTCGAAAGTAGCTGGCATTACACTTCGAAGAAACCTTCCCAACAACAGGCGACCTGGCACGCTCGAAGCAGTTGAAAACGTTGGAAGAGGAGTTATCGAAGGCGGAATCGCTAGCCGAGACGCTGAACGACAGCACGGTCCAGTCGAAGAAGCGCATTGAAGAGCTTCAGGGTGCCATTCAAGAAGTTTTCAACAAGGTGGGCTATTCCGGAGATGACACCGACATTGGCGCTACTGAATGCACCGAAAGCAATATGGTGTGCCATCTTGTTCACCTGGCACTCATAACACACTTGTGTGTGGTGTGTCTATTATGAACACATGTACTTTAGTTATCATCGAGTCGACTTGTCATTGTGTTTATCTAGCACTGTGCTGCGTCCGACTTCAGCTTTGCAAGCTGTGGTTGACCGTCACGTTCCTGGACCCGGAGTGACCTTTTTCTTTTACATAAGCGCCAGCTTGAAAGGAAATGCTCGACGATGCTGCCCGACAAAGAACAGAAGGGATCCAAAGTGCTGTAACTACCGAACCACGTGTTGAACGGACGTGAGGTCATGCGGGTCTACCCCTACACGACAAACACACAAACACAACAGGTCAAAAGTCCTGAGTGAGAAAACAACACACGGTGGTGTAAGCGAAGAACAAAAAGGGATGAAGTGGAGCAGGGAGGCCGCGGTGGAGTGGGTGAAGCAGGCTACGGGGCTCCAAGTTCCGTCCGCTTTCCATTTTCGTCCGGACAATGGTCGACTGCGGCCGATTATCCGGTTGGCGGGGGAGGCCGGCGCTTCCGCGGACGCGTACCTGAGGTCCCTGCTAGGGGCCCTGGGGGGCGAGCAGCCGCCGAGCGGGACGGCGCAGTGGGTGTTGGCTTGGTTGGCATGCGCGTCCGCGCCCACGGCCACCCGTGCTGACTTCGAGGAACTGGTCCGGTCGGTGTCGCCGGACCGCGAAGACCCCTCCCCTCGACTGCCTGGCCGCTCCGCCGACGCCTCGCACTCAGACTCGGCGGATTACGCCGCCATCTCCGCCGCCGCGGCCACAGCGGCGGCCCGCGCCTCATCAACTGCCGCCACTTCTGCTGCTGCTGCCGCGGCCGACCCCTCCGCCGCCTCGTCTTCCGCTGCTGCTCCGCGCACCCCCTCGGGGATTCCGCTCCCGGGAACACCGGACGGAGACGAAGAGGTCGCCCGGGCCCTGCAGGTCGACGTGCAGGACACGCCCGCGAGGCGGGTGACGTTTGCGGAACGCCCGGACGACATCCGGCGCCTGGAGGGCCAGGTGGAGCGCCTCACCGCGATGGTGCTGGAGCTCGTGGAACGCTCCTCGCCCCCAGCCCCTCAGCGCCCATCTGTCCAGCGCAGCATGGAAGTGCCGCCCCCGCCTCCCCTCGTCGATGCCTCTCGCGTCCCGTTCGGGTCGCATCACGCGGGGGCAGGCCATGTTCCGGCGCCCTTCTCTGCCCCCCAGCCGCCGGCTCCCGTTCCTGCGCCGACGCAGCCCTCCCAACCGGTCCAGGAGAACCCATTCACCCTCCCAGACGGAGGTTTTTCAGCAGGACCCGCTCGACGCGCTGGAGCGCGGGTCCGTTCAATCCCAACCAGCGCTGATCACCCCGGGCCCCGGGCTCCTCGACCCCCGTGTGTGGCTGTCCTACGGGCAGGTCGAGAAGTCGCTGCTCCTCGTCCACATCCGCGATATTTTCGCGGAAGTCCTCAACGGGTCGCAGACCCTGGCGAACGACGGCCAGCACCTCCTTCACCACCTCTCGTGCATCCTGCATCTGATGGACGACTCCTCCGACCCAGAGGGGATGGTGCAGCTCGCCGAGAGCACCTTGCACCGCCTAGTGGTACTCAAAACAGGCCTCAAGGCGGGCTGGTCCGTTGCGGCGGACCTCCAGAAGGCGTACCACGAGGAGGACGTGGTGCCCGCCTTTCTCCGCCGGGGGTACCAGGCGATGCGGAAGGCGGACGAGCAGCCAACGAAGCCCGCCCGGTCTCGGGGGTTACCACAGACGAGGCGCGCTGCCCCTCCCCACAGCGCAGCCCCCCTTCCGCAGGCGGACGGGGCGCGCACCGGCAACAGGAGGAAGGGGTCTCGGTGAGCGTCCTGGACCGCTTCCCCCCACCTCCGCGCGCGACATCCGGTGGTCGGGCGCTTTTGTTGGAGCCTCCGCTGTCGAACGGCGAGCGGGAGAGACTTGTTGGCAAGGCCAACTCGTACATCGGCGACGCGCTGGCGTTGTCGACGCGACGCGGCGTTCACTCGGTGTACCGGCGCTTCCTAGAGTTCCGCCATCACTGGGAGACGCGATTCGGTACGCCGTTGGACGTTCCGACGGCGGTCGTTCTGTTTGTGACGCGTCTCCTGTCGCGCGAACTGAACCCCATCTCTCCGTCCACCGCGATACAGTACGTGGTCAACGTACAATCCGCGGAGAAGCGTCTCGGTCGACCGATCGAGAGTCAGCTGGTTCGAGACTTCGTCAGGTCCCTGAAGAGGGCGGGTGCTTTGCGGCCGACCAAGCAGGCAGTTCCGGCCACAAAGGAGGATGTGGAGCGCGCCGTGCGCCTCGAATCAGATCCCGTGATGCGTCTGGCCATCACCCTCGCGTGGCAGGGGGCAGCCCGGGTGGACGATGTCCTTACCAGAGAGGCCCGAAACGTGACCGAGAGCTCCGATTTCTGGTCGGTGAACTGGGTCGGCTCGAAATCGGACCCTTTCCGTTTGGGACAGGTGACCGGCGTGGTCCTTCCACCCCCGCAGGATCAGACTCTCCGATCCCTCCTCCGCTCCACGCGCCCGGGTCAACGTATTTTCGCGGGCGTCACGTTCCGCCGCGTCGTGGCGGCGCTGAAGAGGGCCAACCAGGCTCTGACGGGGCATTCCCTGCGCCGGGGGGCGCTGTTTCGCCTCCTGAGGATGGGCGTCGACCTCGACACGCTCCGGAGAGTGTCCCGCCACTCGACCCAGGATGCCCTTGTGCGCTACCTCCCGGAGGCGGAGGTACCCCTCGTCCGGGAGACGGCAGGCGCGTCGGCAACCCTCCTGTGAGCCTCCCTTTGGAACCGGTTTTCCCATACAGGCCGCCGAAGAGAGCTCCTCGTAACCCCCTGTCCAAGTGCTATCCTGGACCCGATGCTTTGTCGCAGGATGTACCCCCCCCGGCGTTTTTGGAAGCGATCCGGCACCATGGGGGCATCGGCGATGCCCCGCCGTCGGATTTTACGCCTTTCGTCACCGTCGCCTACGGGGGCGACCTCATCGTCAACGAGCTTGCCGCTCCTCCGGCGCAGCGCAGCTCGGAGGGGTATTTAGCGCCCATCACGTCCTCCTTCATGGATCTCGACAGGCTCCTTGCCATGGATACACACGGCCTACTCGGAGGCGTGTTGGACGTTATCAGGTCGCGTGAGTCTTTCGAGTCCGCGCTAGTCCGCGACGCCTCCTCTTGGCACTCAGAGGCCATAGCGCGCGGGACCTCGAGGCGGATGCTACACCACCTTCCGGACCTGCTGAAGTACGGTGTCGCGGAGGTAGCACACGAGCATCCGAGAGTCGTGCTCCCCGCATTCACGGTTCCCAAGAAGAGCGGGGGGGAGAGGTTCGTGTGCGATGGACGAAAGCTGAACGCTGTCATGCCCCGACCGCCTCCGATGCTCCTGCCCTCCATGCCCGACGTGATCGATCGGGTGCTAAGCTCGGCGGTCGTCTACCTGGCGGATGCGAAGAGCTACTTCTACCAGTTCGAACTGGATGAGGGCGTCCGCGGGTATTTCGGCATGAACCTTGCGGGCCCACGTGGGAGTTTCGTCAGAGCCCGTTTAAGGGCGATGTGCATGGGCTGGAGCTGGGCTCCGGCGATAGCACAGAGAGCTTCTCGCGTCATCCTGCCGGAGACTGACGGTCTCCCGTGGGTTGACAATTTCATCATCGTGGGCGATTCTTTGGCCGAGGCGGAAGAGAAGTTCACACGTTTCGCCCGGCGATGTCGTGAGGTGAACTGCGTCCTCAACGACGACGAAGGCCAGTACGGGATCCCCCTCACGCAGTTCGACCTATTGGGGCTGCAGTTCGATCTGGCCAGCAGCCCACCTCGGTACAGTATGGCCACTGCTTGGGTTGAAAAGCTGCTGCGGTCTTCCGAACTCGCCGTTTTCCGGGGCGGAGCCGTTTCTCCCCGGGCGTTCTGGGCACGCGCGGGGGGCAGTCGATCCGACTATGGTCCGACGCCTCCTCAAAAGAATGGGCGGCGCTACTCGAGGGTGAGCCCGAACGGGTGTCACAGGGCATTTTCTTTGGTCACTTCGCAGAAAAGCACATTTTTTTGAAAGAGCTTTTCGCAGTGTTGAAAGGCCTCGAGCTAGCCGTTAGAACACACCGTGGAGTGTCCGTAGAGCTGATGGTAGACAACCTACCGGCGGTTCATTGCCTGAACAAGGGCCACTCGAAGAATTACGCGGCGAACACAATACTGTCGCGCATTTTTGATCTGGCCCGAGAGTACGGACTTGAGCTCACGGCTACGTGGGTGCCGACCCACGAACAGAGGGCGGACGAGTACACCCGGGGTACCCAGGCGAAAGAGAACGCGACGCCTGGAGGGTGGTTACCGAAGGAGGAAGATCTCTCGCCTCCTCCGGATCTGACTACTTGAAAGGCCACTGCGTGGTCCCTGGGGGTCCTGGATGGTGTAAGCGAAGAACAAATCAGATTGTGTTTGTATTGTATTTGCCCCTTACCTCTATATTTCCCCCCTTCCATTCGGAGTCGAAGCAGCTACGTCGAGTATTTTTACATAAGCGCCAGCTTGAAAGGAAATGCTCGACGATGCTGCCCGACAAAGAACAGAAGGGATCCAAAGTGCTGTAACTACCGAACCACGTGTTGAACGGACGTGAGGTCATGCGGGTCTACCCCTACACGACAAAACACACAAACACAACAGGTCAAAAGTCCTGAGTGAGAAAACAACACACGGTGGTGTAAGTGAAGAACAAATCAGATTGTGTTTGTATTGTATTTGCCCCTTACCTCTATATTTCCCCCCTTCCATTCGGAGTCGAAGCAGCTACGTCGAGTATTTTTTTCTACGTTTTCCTACCGTTGTCGACAACAAATTCACAACCTTTTTACCAGGGCGAAAGCCTTGTGGTGCCGAGTAGACGGGATAGGGGGTTTGGGGGTTAGGGCCAATCGGTAGCCGCTTGACCCGTAGGCTCTGCAGTTCGCCGAACACGTGAAGCTTGGCTCCCGTGTACACAGGCTTTCCCCTGCGCGCATGGGGAGGTGTCGCTGCTCACCTGTCAAATCCGTCCTGACGTGGCCTCGGCCTGCCCCAATAGGAACGAAAGGAAAAGTTCAAAATTGGACGATCCCCATTTCTTTTTTTAGCCACATGCAATGTGTGAGGAAACTGAACCGCCGAAGTAGGACCTTCTGATCGTGACCATTTGCCAAATTTGCCACCTGAAACCACGACCAGGATTTGGGCTCAGGGTAGTGCGGTCAACGAAAACTCTAGTTTCCCTTTCTACTTTCTCCTACTCTCGCGGTGTACGGTTTGCACATGCGGCCGATTCTGCCAATGTCGTCGTCTAGAGCCCGTCGGACCCCTTCCCGCAGCTCACCGTTGTAGAGCTTCGCACAGCGTGGAGCCGGCATACTTCCGTCGTACGCGGTGACACAAAATTCAGTCAGCTTATCGGAGAGCTCGGGGAGCTTGAGGATCTCATTTGGTATTCCGTCTGAACCTGTCGCTTTTCCTCCCTTCAGTTTCTTTGCCACCGCCTGGACTTCAAGAATTGTCGACCTCCTGTCTGCGAGCACAAGAAGGGGAAGGTATCGGAGAAAGTCTGCCACAGACGGGTGCACATGTCACGGGTTCGTTCGAGGGTCGTCTCAAGATTTGTGCAGTGCCGAGTCTGAGTCGTGTCGTTGGCCCCTGTAGGGTGCCTAGTTGTGTTGTTCGAGGGTCGTCTCAAGATTTGTGCAGTGCCGAGTCTGCGTCGTGTCGTTGGCCCGTGTAGGGTGCGTAGTTGTGTTGTTTGAGGGTCGTCTCAAGATTTGTGCAGTGCCGAGTCTGCGCCGTGTCGTTGTGGCCCGAGTGGGGTGCGTAGTTGAGTTGTGTTGACCACGTGGCCGTAGCCGCCTGCCGCCTCCAATTTCGCCCACGCGATGCGCTCGCTTGCGACACCCATTTCGACCCAGGCAATCTGGGGCGACGTGAGCATCGCAATTCCACCCAGTTGGGGGTCCGCTGGTGCTGCTACCAAGTGTAGCCTCCTGCTGTCTCAATAGGGTAACCAACAGAAGTCTGCTACCGTACGGCTTCACGTAGCCAAGAACCCACGCCGCAACCTTCTAAGGTGAAAACGTGGAAGAGAAAAGGCCTTTTCTTGCGTTCGGTGCATTCGCGAGTCGACTGCAGCGACTCGGCCAAGAGACCACCAGCAACCTTTTGCACCGAAGAGACACCACCACTCGCCGTCCCGACCACGGTGCTTATCCGGCGTCGCGGGAAACTATCCCTTGCCCTTCTCCACGAATCTGGTGCTCCTGCAGGCAAAGGATTTTCACGTCGCTTTCAATGCAGTAGAGCACGAGGTCCGCGGTTTTGCGTCGGTCCGTCAACGTGCGTATAAATCGAACTTCCGCTCCCTGCCGCACGGGCTTCTTCGGTTTGTGCCACCTGCGACGCGGGCCGCTTCACTGCTCGTCTGCGACTGCTCTGTACTCATCCGCGATTGCCGCTTCTCGTACCGACCGCGCCTGCCTTACCTCTTCTGCCTTTCCCTCTGTGGTCCGTCGGCCGCTCCGGCTCGGTCCGACAACATGCGACAGTTCCACGTGTGCTAACGCGAGTCAGATTGTTTGCTGTAAACACAGCCGTTCTTGGTCTGTTCCGTCGTTCGCAATTATTTGGCTCGACCCGGGCCATAGGTACTCCTTGCAGCACGGAACAGAGTTCTCCCAGCTATCGCCGTCCCCGAGTTAGCCGTGCCTCTCTGCTCCGTCTGCCGCGTCTCACCGGGCGTCTGCCCAAGTTTTCTCAACTCAAAACGCTTTTGGGAACCCCACCGATCACCACAAGCACGCACTAAGCTGAACTTCACAAACAAACAAAAGGTCGAAAGACACCAATCTGTACGGCCATTCGGGATCGTCGGAAACACAAGAACCCTTTATCAACGGTCACACGGAGACCCTAAAGTTTAGGCTAAACCCCCGGAATTTCAAGCGAACTTGAACTCTAAAAACCTCCTCATTCCCGCGGAGAAGACTAGCATAGGAGGCAGTTGTATAAACATGGAGATTTACCCCCCCTACTTTTAACATTGCCTCATGCACCTCAATAACGACAGATGATGTTCCTCGGAATGATTGAAGAACGCGCCAATGAGATTCTTGCGGCGTATCACGTCGTGAAGGCTTCCGAAACGCGGTCGAAGGCACGTCTGCGAGAGGAGGAGAAGAGGCAGTCCAAGGAGCGCCGCCTGCAAGAAAGGCAAAATCGAAGGGATCAAGGTGCTTTCTTCTCTCCGTTTTCTTGGTGCTAACAGCACCGTCATATCTTGCAATGGATTCTGAAAGTTTTCGCGACGTATTCAGCGTGTTTACGGGAACGTCTCCGGAACAACGGTTGCACATGAAAGAGAAAACGAAGCCAACGAAAAAGTGCAAACCCCCCGAGAGAGGTTTATACCCTGAACACGCGAAGAACAAGCAACTTTTGTCGTATCATTTTTATCATCTTTCGTCAGTTGTTGCTGATCGTCCGTGTGCGTGCAAGCCCCAACTCCGGAAATGCTTTTGCTTTTCCTTCGGCTGACACCATTTGCGCACGTATCCATGGTTAAGAAGACGACTGAAAGCATAGACACAAAGATAACTCGAAGCATCTGCAGAATAACACGAAAAGCCTCTGGGCAAAACCCCGTTTCACACTTCTTCAAAACCAGCACATTTTAACGACGTCCCCACGTTTCTTGACCACGCGCAACCATACTGACCACGCACAACCATACTGACCACGCACAACCATACTGACCACGCGCAACCATACTGACCATGCACAACCATACTGACCACGCACAACCATACTGACCACGCACAACCATACTGACCACGCGCAACCATACTGACCATGCGCAACCATACTGACCACGCGCAACCATACTGACCACGCGCAACCATACAGGGGAAGACGTACACGGGGACGACGAAGACGATGAGGAGGATGCCGCCAGCGAGGCTGCGGGGACCGCGCCGTCGAGGTCGAACTTCTTGGGCAACGGCCCGGCGGTGCCCGTGGGCAGCACCAACCTTTCGAAGGTTGTCGAGATGAAGCTGCCGGCGGCGGCCGACTCGTTCAGCAACGACTACGCGGAGGACGGCGAGGACGAACGCCCCTTCTCCCAAGAGGAGCTCCGGCACCAGACCGAAGCGCGCATGGCCCGCCAGCTCAACCGCGACGACCGAAACGACAAGAGCAAGCGGAAGCAGAAAGACAAGCACCGCCGGGTCTAGACCGACACCTACCCCAGTGTCCTTTAAAGTGGAATAAGAAAGAAAAAAAGAAATCATGTCTCTGCATTCCCGCGAAGAAGACTTCGTGCTAGCATCAAACATACACGAGAGGCAAGTATCGCCTGAACACGAAACAAGGATTTTCTCCCCACGGGCTTTCCTGCTCTGGTAGCACGAGTAGTCCTGGCTGTGCCGAGCTAAGAACAGCCGCCTGACAAACCAGACCGCTGTCCTGCTGGCTGCTGAGAACGGCGAGGACGAGCGCCCCTTCTCCCAAGAGAAGCTCCGGCACCAGACCGAAGTGCCGTCGACCAAGAATTCGAGGGTTAACGAGTTCGGCACATCGCACAGTATACTGAAAACCCTACTCTGTTTTTTCTCTCCCGTGTACTGATCCCCCGAAACAGCGCTTCGTTTTGTTTGTGCGTGCCGGTTGATCGTTTTCCCACTTGTATTTACCCTGTGTGTATTCAGGTAAGGATTTCTGATCAACCATGGCCCGCCAGCTCAACTGCGACGACAGAAACGACACGAGCAAGCGGAAGCAGAAAGACAAACACTGCCGGGTCGAACCGACACCCCCCTTCACCACTTGGGGCTTCAACTTCTTCGAAAAGAAAACAAAAGAGCGTTTTACCACCTTGCGCGGTGTCGCGGGATGTTTGGCAGCCGCAGGAAGGCCCGATCGCCGGCCGCAAGCGGAAGAAAACGAAGGCGACCACACCCGACTCAGGGGTGCATCGAAGGAAGAAGGTACCGAGGGCAAGCAGCTCTCAGAAACGACCGGGAACCACGGGCACACCAATGCCCTCGAAAGTGAAAAACGGGCACTCCTGCCCGCCCTCGGACTCGCCGACTCAGTCTTTGGAATCGCAAGAAAGCCAAATCCCGCTAGCGCCACAAATGCTCGACCTTGACGACGCAATGGCAGGTGACGACGTCATCCGATAACCTGGCTATCGAGGCAGTGCTTGCTAATCCATGTGGTTCATGTACTTAAAAGAACTCAATGCTAAACAAACATAACGTGGGCGGCGCCGAAGCTTTACCAGCTTCGGCTGACACCACCTGCGCACTTAACCATGGTTAAGAAGACGACTGAAAGCACAGACACAAAGATTGCTCAAAGCATTTGCAAAATAACACGAAAAGCCTCTAGGCAAAAACCCGTTTTCACACTTCTTCGAAGAAGACTTGGTGCCAGCATCAAACATGCATGAGAAGCAGACAGTACTGCGTAGACACCAAGCGCTGCCACCCAACTATACGTAAATGAGCACCTACTCTGTAGGAAATACTCGAGCGAACGCCAGTGTCATAATCACGAAGGAAGAAATGTTGCCACACGGTACATCTGGAATTGATACCGGGCGAAAGCGTTCAACAAAGGAAAAGGCACGTGTAGTTTGAACTTGATATGCAGCAACAATCTGTGACGATAGACTGCACAAGCCGCTGCGGATTACCTCTTTGCACGCGTCGTGCCACAACCTCCCCTTTCGTGAGAAAGCGAAGACGAAACCTGCTATCTGCTTTGTCAAGAGCTGCGACTCAACTATTCTCAACGATAACACGTTGCCAAACTAGCCACCCGAAGGCGGTTCTACCGCCGAGATTTGTTTGGTCACTCTTTGAGCGCGCGCGAACGAAGCGGAGCGCCTGTCCTTTTATCCCCCTTCCTCGCCCACACAGCTTCCGCTCTCCGTGGGAATTACACTTTCTATGGCTACTCTTCCTTTATTCTCTCTCTTTCACAGTCCCGACTCTGACTTTCCCTTGTACCATGCATCACCTTGCTTTCCGCAGGTCGCGAAAGAAAGTGACGAGTAGAGTTAATCCCACGGCACCTTCTGCACACGTGATTAACGTGAAGAAGCCTGGTAAAGCGTGCAGGCAGCACTTGACCGGACACTTGTCCTAAATTACCGTCTGCTTCAAAGGAAGCGAACTTTCGCTTCAAAAGGTGTCGTGCCGCCGTCACACTGGCAACTGACTGAGCGAATCTCGCCAGGTGAGTGCCTCGTCGAAAGGGTCCGCACGCCCTGTAGTGACGCTCGCTGAGAAGTGAATTGAGCGCCCTGTACGTAGTGATTGCACTTACTGAATGAAACTGATTGTTTCGTAGGCTTCGATTACAACACAAAAAGTTTAAACAACCCAAGAATCCAGTCAAAAGAACAGAACGCCGTCACACTGGCAAACTGACTGAGCGAATATCTCCGGAAGCACACAAAAAAGTCGTTGCGACAAAAACCGTACACCGCGAGAGTAGGTGAAAGTAGAAAGGGAAACTAGAGTTTTCGTTGACCGCACTACCCTGAGCCCAAATCCTGGACGCGGTTTCAGGTGGCAAATTTGTAAATGATCAGGAGCAGAAGGTCCTACTTGAGCGGTTCAGTTTCCTCACACATTGCATGTGGCTAGAAGAAAGAAGAAAAGAAAAAGAAAAAGAAAAAGGCCGCTCCTGCTCCAGGAATGTCGTGACGGTCAACCACAGCTTGCAAAGCTTGAGTCGGAGGCAGCACAGTGTCACAACCCCGTCCGCTCTGCCCTGCGGCTGACCGTCTCGACGAGCTTGTGTTCAGCGCGAGCGCCAAGCCCCAAGGTGCGCCAAGCCTTGATGCTTTAGTAGCCACTTGACCCGTAGGCCCGTGGCTCTGCAGTACCGCCGAAGACGTGAAGCTTGGCTCCCGTGTAGCAGGCTTTCCCTGGTACCACACATTGCATGTGGCTAAAACAAAAAAACTCCCATCATCAACGAACGCCGTCAGACAGGCAACTGACTGAACACCAAAGAAAAGGTGGGAAGAACATGGCAGCGCCGCAGCAGAATCCACCGTGGGGCTGCGTGCCACCGTGGGCCTGGGGTGCACATGTCCGTCCCGGCCAGCACGGCGCGGGGCCCCCGCCACCGCCGCCGCCGCCGCCGCAGTGGTCAGGCTCCGGCATGCCACCCCCTCCACCGTGGGCTGCCTTCGGGCTGCCGCCGCCGCCTCCGCCGATTCAGTCCGGCGTCCAGCCGCCGCAGCCGCCGCCGGGCTTCCCTGCGTTCCCATGGGCGGCAGGCTGGGGCGACGAGGCTGCAGGCAGCGACTTGGACGACGCCGACGGCAGGGCAGACGAGCTGCATGGTGCGGGTTGCAAGCAGGCGCCTGTTCGCTCGGGTACGGTGAGTGCCTCGTCGAAAGGGTCCGCCTACTACCCTGTAATGACGCCGTCTCAGAGGCAGATCGAGAGGTACCGAAGACTAGTGGACTACGCGAAGGACAACATGGTGGTTCCAGGGTCCCAGCAGCCGCAGGCGACGGGTTCTGGGAAGGCGTCTGCCAGGAGGCAGCACCCGCAGCAGCGCCTGCTCTCCGCCCAGCAGCAGAAGGACCTGCTCGAGATCCAACGCCAGCACCACAACGACCCCTCCGGAGACCTCCTGCAACGTCGGCACACCGAGCTCAAACATGAGCTCATCCAGCAGCAGCAGCAGGTCGGCAGGCCAACCTCCGCGAAGCCCAGCTCCGCTAAGCCGGGGGGGCGCGGGGCCTCCCAAAAAAGGCGGCCGCTGGCGGCGACGAACGCGAATGCCGCTGGCCGTGTGGCCTCCCGGGGGGTGCCCAATGCGAAGCCGGTGGGGAGGGCCGCGGTGCCGGTGCGGTCGATGAACGCCGACTACGTCGCGGCGCGGCACCAGCAGCTCGAGGAGGTCGAGAACCTGCGCTACGACTTGGACGAGCGGGAGCAGGCGGACTACTGGACGGACAGCAGCCCGCAGCGGGGCCGACGGGGTGAGGCCGACGAGCCGCCAGCGACGTCTCCGCTCCGGAGCATCAACCACTATCCGGGGATCGCCCACGTGTCCGTGGACCATCTGCTGGCGAAGATTGCGGAATCGCAGGTCCCCGAAGGGCTGGGATTGGAAGCGGAAAGCGAATCGTCTGGTGTGTACAATACGGGTCCCGCTTTCCGGCGGAAAGCGTCTGATGGCGGGAGTGAACGAGAGGGTGGGCACGACGACACCCACCACCTGCAGGAGCTCGACAGCCTGCACCAGAAGCTGCGGGCGAGTTACCTCGACATCCAGCGCAACCCGCAGAAGTTCCTGGACAGGGTCTGCGGCCGGACGGCATACCCGTCGGCGCCGGGCCCCGCGCACGACGTCCTGGCGGACCTGCTCTCCAAGGACAGGGCCGCCACGTCGGCCCGCGGGTACCAAGGGGTCCAGTTCGTGAAGTCGGTCCCCTCGGCGACAGCGACCCGGGTGCAGAACGACCTGACCCACCTTCAGAACCAGTGGGACAAACTCATCAGCACCCACGATACCGTTCGCGCTGATCCTTCGGCGTGATTGACAGTATGTCCCACATCTTCTTGACCTGGAAGGCGCGGATGCAAGCCTTGCCCGTTGTACACACCTCGTCTACGAGTCGTATGCACGTTTTAGATTCTCGTCTAAACTCGCCATACCAGTTTAGACGAAAACTTCTTAAAGTGGCTTCACTTGGAACGAGTTGTATTCTCGCATACGACTTTTTTGACGAGAAATTGCACCGGAGACCAGAATACTAGGATACGAGTTTGGACGAGTATAAGGAGCACGGCAGCCTGCACCAGAAGCTGCGAGCGAGCTACCTCGGCATCCGAAGTTCCTGGACAAGGTCTGCGGCTGGACGGCGTACCCGTCGGCGCCGGGGCCGCGGGCACGACGTCCTGGCGGACCTGCTCTCCAAGGACAGGTACCAAGGGGTCCAGTTCGTGAAGTCGGTCCCCTCGGCGACAGCGACCCGGGCGCAGAACGACCTGACTCACCTCCAGAACCAGTGGGGCAAACTCAGCAGCACTCGCGACACCGTGCGCGCTGATTCTTCGGCGCGACCAGCAGTATGATCCGTATCTTCTTGACTTGTCATGCAGAAATGCAAGCCTTCCCCCATCCAAAGCTTGTATACTCGTCCTCACTCGTATCTGGTATTCTGGTCTCCGGAGGAATTTCTCGTCAAACAGGTCGTATGGATACGACTCCTTCCAAGTAAAGCCACTTTAAGACTTCTCGTCTAAACTCGTATGGCGAGTTTAGACGAGAATCTGAAACATCCGCAGCTTCTGGTGCAGGCTGCCGATTCCTGTCAGGCGTTGTACACATCACCTCTACGTGTCGTATTCTCGTCTCTGTCCGTACCGACTCGTTGCAAGCAACGGACTATGGTGCAAGCTAGATACGTAAGCAAGACGCGAAGCGAAAGGGTCGACACATAATTAAACTCCGAAACCCATGCAATCAAGGGTGGGCGGGCGAGAAAGCAAATTGATTTGCCGAAACAAGTTGTGGTGATGGACGCACAGGTCAACCCGTACACTTCGGTGCAAGACCCAAATTGAAGATGTATTGGTCCCCCCGTTAGCCTCCATCGGAATAAGCGCAAGGCAGCCCCTCGAGTATTTTTGTTGTGTGGTTAGGGGAGTGTTTACTTGTGTCCTGGATGCACGAGGGTGGAGGTCCAGCCTCGGAAGCTTGACCTACACCAGGATGGACGCACAGGTCAACCCGTTCACTTCGGTGCAAGACCCAAATTGAAGATGTATTGGTCCCCCCGTTAGCCTCCATCGGAATAAGCGCAAGGTAGCCCCTCGAGTATTTTTGTTGTGTGGTTAGGGGAGTGTTTACTTGTGTCCTGGATGCACGAGGGTGGAGGTCCAGCCTCGGAAGCTTGACCTACACCAGGATGGACGCACAGGTCAACCCGTACACTTCGGTGCAAGACTCACTTTGAAGATGTATTGGTTCCCCCGCTAGCCTCCGTCGGAATAAGCGCAAGGCAGCCCCTCGAGTATTTTTGTTGTGTGGTTAGGGGAGTGTTTAGTGTCCTGGATGCACGACGAGTGGAGGTCCAGCCTCGGAAGCTTGACCTACAGCACGATGGACGCACAGGTCAACCCGTACACTTTTCGGTGCAAGACCCACTTTGAACATGCATTAGTTCGCCCCCCCCTCTAGCTTCCGTCGGAATAAGCGCAAGGCAGCCCCTCGAGTATTTTGTGTGGAAACCCAAGTACCCGTACGTTTAGGTTGCCTCAAGGATTCCCTCGGCGAACCGGGATAATCTTCCTCTCGGTACTGGTCAGTGCGGCAGCGATGACTATGCGAACGGACGCTCGTGGGTGGGTGGGGCCCTGGGATGCCGCGTTCTCTCTTTTTCACGGCAAGTTCTGGCGGCCGCTGCTTAACAAAGTACGCAATGTACTTAAAAGAACTCAATGCTGAACAAAATTTGACGTGGGCGGCTTTGGATTTACATCTGAATGACACCTCAATACAAAAAAAGCTGTCGACAACTAACAAGTAAAAGAATAAAACTACGCATTTCTTTTCCAATTTGCTACAGTTTCGCACCGAGACACCCAACCACACAGTCGCGACTGAGTTTTGCCGCTTTCTTGTGTCAAGAGAACCGATGAGGCTTCGGCCTCGTGTATGTATGTGCTGTCGCCCGCGTTCAGCACTCCATGTTATTTCTTCTTGTTCTTCGCCCGTTTTCTAGACATTAGACGACACAGTCCGGCCGCTTTTCCCCTTCTCCTGCAGCTTTTCTTCGTTGGTAGCATCTACCCGCTAGGAGTACCAAAGTTAAAATCATGACAAAGAATTCTTTTGCTGGTAGCACCTGCATGGCCTGATTGATAGGGCTGCGGATTTTGTACCAGCCGGGGGGCGGGCATGCCAACCGACTAGGTGAGGAAGGGGCTGGGGTAGCATCGTGATTTGGCGTCGCCCCTGCTGGGTCACGACAGGTGAGTGGCGTCACTTCCCCATAAGCGAGCAAGGCGAGACGCGACGGGAGACACCACCCCACCGCCTGATCAACGGGGGGAATCCGTAGCGCGACTGAAGATGCTGGGGGTAGCGGATTATAGAGTATCGTGACCCGGCGAAACTCAGGTGCTCCCGTCGTGTCACCGCCGAAGGGGCAGCAGTCATAGGGAACTTAGCTAAATGACAGGTTGGGTGACGCCGCCTCCCCAAGCCAGTTAGGGGGAAGGACGTGATGAGGGGGGGGGGGTAGGGGGGGTCAAAAGCTGTCAAAATAGGTCATTTTTTTGGGAACCACATAGGGGCTCCTAAAAGGCAATACAATTTGGTAAACCGCCCCAAAACCGTATAGAAATGCCTAAAACATGCTTTTTGGCTGCTGAAGTGCCCCGAAAAGGCCTTTTTACGAGTGCCCAATTTTTTGACTCAGGGTGGACACCGTTTGGTACCGGTGTTCTTCTTTTTAGGTGACAACCCCAAAAATAGTGACAGCATGAACCGAAGAAGGAAAACAACACTGCCCAAACCTATGTATTTTTACTCAAAAGACTTTCCTGAGAGTTGGGGATGGTGGGGCTTCGTAGGAGGCATTGACAAGCGACTCAATGAGGTACGGCTTCGTAACGTGCCGCCCCCTCGAGTCCTTGACGTCAGCGCCAGCTTTCGTAGTGGCCTGTGTCGTGTAGCGTGCTACCGCAAGCTGCAGATACCCTGCCCTGAGCTGCTATGTCGTGGCAGTCCTATAAATCCACCGCCGAACCTTTTCGTTCAAGTCCAGTTTTCTATTTTTGTTCAAGCTCAACGTGCGTTGGGGTTAGGTACCAGAGATACACCCCGGTGACCAGTATTGTCTTCCGTGCGTGTGCAATGCGACCCTTTCGGGGTGGTGTACGAAAGGCGAACTTGAATAAAAGACACTGTCGCGTGCATCCCTTCAACAAAAACGTTGGGATCTGGAAAATCCCACTACGGATGAGAGCATCTCATTGTTTTTCTCGGAAAGACATCGAACTTTGTGAATATCGCTTCGGGGAAGAGCTGCTGCCTGCGGTGTCAACAACACCTCAGCTTGCGCAAGACTCAGAGAGCCTTTTGGGACGTTGTTAACCATCCAGACGAGCAACGTTCATAGCTGCCTTCCTCCTGGGTGTCGTTTGCCCTTTTGTTGCTTCCATTTGTGGCTGCCTGCACGTGATTGTAGCCTCATCTTTGCATGGTATGAACAGTGAAGCACACACACAGGCTGCTAGCCGGTACCAAACGGTGTCCACCCTAAAACCATCAACTAATACACCCCCCCCTGGGCCATTTTCCATGAAACTTCCCCCAAAAACACGTTTCCGGGCATTTCTGAGGCGGGTTGCATGTTTTTTTAGCCTTAAACTGCCGTTAAGTCTACAGGCTGAAAATGTCACCATTTTGACGCAAAAAAAGACCTTTTGACCCCCCCTAGGGCTATGTAGGATGGAAACGTTGGAAACGTTTCCGTTTCCGTTTCCGTTTCCGTTTCCTTCTTTTTGGCGGTGGATGGAAACGCCGTTTCTTTTCAAAAGAAACGGCTGGTATGCCACTAGTATACTGGCTGAAGGTCCGACCGGAAATGTGTTCCGAACGGCGGACCCCGCAATCCAGTGGGAAACCATGGACAAGGAGGCTCCGAAAAAGAGGGAGGAAAGAAGCATAAGAGTTGCGACCGCGCAACCACACGCATCCGGTTGTGATGACTTTGAGGTCTGCAGCTCTTTATACCAATGGCTGTTGTGGCGACGATGCTCTGTTGATGCGAGGCCGTTGGCCAACGCGCTGAAGACGATCGGGAAAGCACATCCGCTTCCAATAATAGGCTATACAGATACGATCGTTCAGGACAGCGGGAGCTCCGCCGCACCACAGGCTACAAGACCGGGGTTTTCAGCGGTGTAAGACAAAGAGGGAGTGCAAGCAGCATCAAGAGGTGAGAAGGGCACACGTATGCCGGGGCAATGTTGAACCCGCCACAAAAGCGATGGCCACGCAGTAACGTGTGTGTTAAACATCGATTGCCACAGTGCACCTTGCATACAACGACGGGTGGCAACCGTCACCGGAAGGGGCACCATCGGGCGGTGTTGTCGGAGCATAGACAGCGACGGCAGGAAGAACCACCGACAATGCAGAAGAGGACTGCAGATTCAAAAAGCCCCACGCGGCACGGCCGCCGATACAAGTAAACATGAGAACGTGGGTTGGAAGCAGCAGAGGACGAAGTGGTAGGCACAGAAGAGTGGAATCTGGTGCCAGAAAACCTCAGCATCCGCATGTAACGACATTCTGCATCATTAGCTTGTGGTTTCCTATTTGCTCGTCTCAGATCGCCGACGAAAGAAAGCGGTGAGCATCAGCGACTGCTCTGCACAAACGAGACCGCGACGACACACAAGAAGGGGCCGAGCCAAGTCGAAGAACAGCCCAGGAAGGGCCCTGAAGAGTCAGAGAGCCCGCCAGAAGACGGAGGAAGAGAAGTGCCCGCTGGTAGATCAAAAGAAGAAGGTGATCCCGCCCTCTGAAAGGAAAGCCAAAATTTGGCTGGAAACGGACACCCGACGGACACACAGAAGGACCCGCGAAGTGGTATCCTATAGGACCCCTCAGCACGAGGAGCCTTCTGGCGTTTCTTTTAAAAGAAACGGAAACGTTTCCGTTTCCGTTTCCGTTTCCATATTTCGAAAAAACTAAAAGAAACGGCGTTTCCATCCAACTTAGCCCTAGGGGGGGGGGGGGGGAACGTGTTTGCCCAATTACTTGAAAGCCCCCCCTCCGACTGCAGCAGTTGAGGAAGGTGCAAACTTGGTCCCCGGTGCTCGCTGCGGTCGCGGGCGCGGGCGGCCTCCGCCGCCGCCAGGACGGCTTCCCGGGACCGGATGGGCTCGTCGAGAGCCGCCAAGGCTTCACAGGTTTGCATTGGGAAGAACGGGAATCGACCCACTGACTGGTGACATTTCTTTGCTGGCCCATGTAGCAGACCTTTTCGGCGAATTTGTGCTCGCGTGCAGCTCCGATGAAGAGAACCGTGAAAAATAGACCCGGGGACCAAGAATTATGTGCGTGGTTCGTGGGTCTTTACCAGATGCGGGGCACCGGGCATGGAAACACAGGTTTGCATTGGGAAGAACGGGAATCGACCCACTGACTGGTGACATTCCTTTGCTGGCCCATGTAGCAGACCTTTTCGGCGAATTTGTGCTCGCGTGCAGCTCCGATGAAGAGAACCGTGAAAAATAGACCGGGGACCACAAATTACGTGCGTTTTCCAAGAAAAAGGGGGTTCCCGCGGGTTCCGGGTTTGCGGCACTGTTTTCAATTCCTTTTTCCGGGAAAATTGCAGGATCGGCACGGCGAATACAACCTCAATGGCCAGCCAGGGATTGACCACACTCAACCACCAGGGGGCCGGTGGAACAGGGGCTGATAAAGTATGCTGCCATCACGACTCCTGCCGAGGATTGCCCAAGGGAGTCCACGGACCTGATCACTGCAAGCTATCGAGGGCACGCAGGCATCCGCAAACGACTGCTGCGAGAACGCGTTGCCGTCGACCGTGGTTTCACTGCGCTGTCTCTCGCAAGTAGCGACGGCTAGCTGGCCGTGGTGAAGGAGCTGTTGCTGGCCGGTGCCAACGTGAACGCTGCAGCCAGCACCGCACTCACGCTAGCCTGTCCGGCTGGCCACGAAAGCGTCGTGAAGGAGTTGTTGCTGGCCGGTGCCAACGTGAACGCTGCAGCCAGCACCGCACTCACGCTAGCCTGTCAGGCTGGCCACGAAAGCGTCGTGAAGGAGTTGTTGCTGGCCGGTGCCAACGTGAACGCTGCAGCCAGCACCGCACTCACGCTAGCCTGTCAGGCTGGCCACGAAAGCGTCGTGAAGGAGCTGTTGCTGGCCGGTGCCAACGTGAACGCTGCAGCCAGCACCGCACTCACGCTAGCCTGTCAGGCTGGCCACGAAAGCGTCGTGAAGGAGTTGTTGCTGGCCGCTGCCGATGTGCATGCCGCAGACTGCAGTTTTTGTACTGCAGTCCACGTTGCGTTCTGTCATGCAGGCATCCTGAGAAAGGCCAGTTCCTTCAGAAAACTTGACCCACATCAAGGCTTCTAAAGGTCAGTCCCTTCAGAAAGGTTGACCCACATCAAGGCTTCTAAAGGTCAGTCCCTTCAGAAAGGTTGGCCCACATCAAGGCTTCTAAAGGTCAGTCCCTTCAAAGACCAGAGTCTGTCGCCGTAGAGGAGGTGATAATGAATGTAGTCGCACGCATTTGCAGCAGTCTGAACACACCTAAGGCCCACACACACTTACACACCACAAAAAAGAAAAAGAAAAGAGGAAAAAGAAGAAGATCTTGTCTTCACCACGCGCTAACGATGGTCTTTTTCTACACGCTTGCATCAGCGCCGAACATGACGTGCTACGTGGGGCGCGACAAACACGAGAACGAAGAACTCATCAAATGGGGCTGGCCGGAAGATGTCTGGTTTCACGTTGACGGTCATTCCAGGTGTGCAATCGCTTTCCGGCAAACCTCCCCCCGCCAGGACTGTGCACACACTTTCTTGTGTTAACAATGCATTGTTGGTACTAAGAATTAGTAGTTGGCAGCGTACTACATGAAACTTACCAAAGCAGGTGATTTCCGCTAGTGCGCACGTGGCTTTTGTGGCTAGAATTTCAACAAAACTACGCATTTCTTTCCCCCATGACCCAGGAAAATTGGGGTCCAGTGTCGCACGGTAAGCGGGAGAAAGTTCGTCGTCTTTTTTTGGCTGGAAGTCCTGTCGAACAAGCTTCCCTAATACAGTGCGCATATTTACGTTAGACTCGAGAAGGGTCAGACCATCGCAGACCTGTCGGAAGACGTTATCGAAGAGTGCTGCCAGCTCACGAAGGCCAACTCCATCGACGGCTGCAAGCTCAACAACATCAAGGTTGTCTACACCCCGTGGGCCAACTTGAAGAAGACGGCCACCATGGACGCCGGTCAGGTGTGTCCTCTTACCCCACTGAGAATTTTTTACATAAGCGCCAGCTTGAAAGGAAATGCTCGACGATGCTGCCCGACAAAGAACAGAAGGGATCCCAAATGCTGTAACTACCGAACCACGTGTTGAACGGACGTAAGGTCATGCGGGTCTACCCCTACACGACAAATCACACAAACACAACAGGTCAAAGTCCTGAGTGAGAAAGCAACACACGGTGGTGTAAGCGAAGAACAAATCAAAGATTGTGTTTGTATTGTATTCGCCCCTTACCTTTATATTTCCTCCCTTCCATTCGCAGTCAAGCAGCCACGTCGAGTATTTTCGTCGGCGACTCGCTCCTGCATTAGGAGAATGCTGCTACTGCAGTTTCACTGGAACATAAAAAATGGGGAAATACTCGACGTTGCGCTTCGACTCCGAATGGAAGGGAGGAAATATAGAGGTAAGGGGCAAATACAATACAAACACAATCTGATTTGTTTTTCGCTTACACCACCGTGTGTTGCTTTCTCACTCAGGACTTTGACCTGTTGTGTTTGTGTGATTTGTCGTGTAGGGGTACGACCCGCATGACCTCACGTCCGTTCAACACGTGGTTCGGTAGTTACAGCACTTGGGATCCCTTCGGTTCTTTGTCGGGCAGCATCGTCGAGCGTTTCCTTTCAAGCTGGCGCTTATGTAAATAAACAAGGGTCTAACGCACGATGTCTAACGTGTGGGGTCCCAATATTAGTACAAACGAATAGCAACTGGTGGAGTTTCCTTGATGAATCGCGAGAGCCACGCCGCGCGCGCTAGCCCCTGTTGGGTTTGACTCTCGTCCGACTCGCGGAAACTGACGGGCCCGGACACAATTAAATTACGGCTGCTGCTCACAGTCGTTGTCGCTTTTTGCCCAGCCAAAATGGTGGGAAGGCGGCACCTGCTCTCACAGTTTCACTGATGGAGTTGATGCACCACGACAGTCGGAAACAGTTTTGGGTTAGAATGCAAAGAATCTGTAGCGACAATCTGCATCGATCGGAAACGGGGTGTGGTTGGTTGTAAACCCACAGCTAGCGTTATATCATCAATATCAGCATGCCATCCTAGGATCTATCCACGCTAGTGAGGTGGGGACGGTGGCCCAACACACCTACCAGCCCGGGGGCTAGGTGGTGGTGGTACCTCCCACCGCATGCGCACCTGTAGCTACTCACATAATCCTTCAGTTTTCACCCGCTCATCAGGAAAGGTTATCATCCATCATCCTCCAAGAGCTGAAGGTGCACGGCCTGCAGGGAGGTTGGAGTAAAGTTGCCCGTTGGAAGAATGATGCCCCAGCATCAAACAAGGTAGGACAACACGAGTCCTCAAAAGGCTTCACATCCCTTGTGAGCTCTTATTTCGCATTGCGCAGAAATCCATGTACATGCACAACACTGGCGTATTAGTACACCCACCGTGGTGTTTTAACGTTAACCTTCCATATATATAAACATCCAAACCAGGTGAGCTTCTTCAAGCCGAGGGAAGTGCGATCGTTCATGGTCACGAAGAAGAAGGCAGACATTATTAATCCGTTGGAAAAGACGAAGACGGAGAGGCCCGTCGACCTGAAGTGGGAACGTGAACAGCGGGATACGGAGGAGAGGCACGAAGAGAGAATGGCTGCCGTGGCCAAGAAGGATGCAGAGAAGCTGCAACGGGAGGAAGACAGGAGAAAGGCCGACCTCAAAAACTACGTCGGATTCACCGACACGTCGAACATGACCTCCAACAAAGAACCTATCGACCTTGATGACTTCATGTAAAAGTCACACCCCCACACGTGTTCGTGTTGATCTGGTATCCATGGCCACCAACAAAAGGACATGCCGACCTTAGTCATCGAGTATCCAACATATCCTTCAATATCAAGAAGCCCCCCGCCGACTTTGACTACTTTATGCAAGGCGCTTCCACTCATTCTTTCAATGGACGCAGAGCCCGGCGTACCCCGTGTACCGTCAAGCAAGGGAGTCCTGATCCGATATGGTATTACCGTCCTGCAGAAAGGCACCTGTCGAGGCTGGCGCCGAAGTGTTGACGCCCGCAACGCTGCCCACCTTGTCGACACAAGGAAGCCGTCTGCCGCGTTCCCTGGATGATCGCGAAAGAGGTGGTGTACGGACGTGTGGGCAGTCCCACGTACGTCCTCGCGTGTGTAGCAGGGTGGTCCATCCGCACCTTGAACGGTCAGGTTAAGTGGGTATCCACCCACCTGAGGATGGTGGTGTACGTACACACCACCTGCGTAGTACCATCATGGTAGTACAGAGGAGTGTAGATATACTCCACGTCTATGGAAATATGACTTTTCTGTAGGTCCTGGGTATGGGCCTGGTGGATTACACCAGAGTCGAATCCCGTGGCATTACGGCAACCCCCTCACCGAACAACCGGCAGCACCAGGGATGAGCGACGGGGAGTTCCTCTCGTCCTTCTCCCCGTTGCTGTCGGAATGCTCCGGCTCCACGTCTGTGGAGGCCCTCTCCATCAGTAGGGTACGGCCGGCCACCGTGCGGTTGAGTGCCAGGCCGCCCCGGAAGAGTCGCGGTCGGAAATCAGCGAGAAATGGCCCGAAGGTCCAGGGATGGGGGATCAGGCGTTTCCCGTTTTTGTGTGTGTTTTTCTTTTTTACGTAAGCGCCAGCTTGGGGAAGGAAATGCTCGACGAAATGCTGCCAGACAAAGAACCGAAGGGATCCCAAGTGCTGTTACTACCGAACCACGTGTTGAACGGACGTGACGTCATGCGGGTCTACACCTACACGACAAATCACACAAACACATCAGGTCAAAAGTCCTGGGTGAGAAAGCAACACACGCTGGTGTAAGCGAAGAACAAATGAGATTGTGTTTGTATTGTATTTGCCCCTCTACCTCTACATTTCCTCCCTTCCATTCGGAGTCAAAGCAGCTACGTCGAGTATTTCTTTTTTGTTTTGTATAAGCACCTGCTTTGTAGGAAATACTTGAGGAGGCTGCCAGTTGCAAAGATCAAAGGAGGTAAATGTGCTGTAGCCCACACGAAACACAGGTGAATCTGGGTTTAGTGGCGGGCGTAAGCGTTCAACGAAAAAGACCCATTTTGTTGTTGTATTGTTTCTCCCCCTCTAGCCTCCTTCGAAGTAAGCACAAGGCAGCCCCTCGAGTATTTTGTTTGGTTTTCTTGTTATGTTGCCTCATCCGCGGTTGAGTCACCCGACCGTCCCACCCCACACCCTCATTCCGCCCGCATCCTTCTTTTTTTTGCATGCGCAAGCGTACCGGGGAAAGCCGGCTGCATGGGAGGAACGCGTCACGTGTAGCTGTACGTAAGCCGGTTTCATCGCCTCCTGACAGACCGCGATGCACAGCAGTATACCTGTAAAACGTCTACAAGTTGGGATGCAGATGGTCTGCTTTAGCTCAACTGACTACCACTTCGTCTGCACAGTGGCGTGCTGCTGTTCGCGCGGTCGGTTTGCGTACTTTCCCTTTCTTGCTGGTGAGCATGCTTCAGTTAATGATGGACCTGATAGACTGTGATCCACAGCACCATACGTCTAAAGTTAGAATGCAGAGGATCTGTGGCGATGGTCTGCTTTCGTCACTCAGTTGGCTATCTCTTCCTTCATTTGCACCGTGGCGTGCAGCAGGCACGCGCACCATCGTCTTCGCGCGGTCGGTTTGCGTACTTTCCTTTCTTTGCTGGCGAGCATGCTTCCGCAAACCCTGCCTTCAACTTCACGCGTGGCGTCGGGCACTTCTTCTACCGTTGAAGACAGCACCTGGCACTCTGTGCCGATCCTGATAATGATGGGACCTGATGGACCGTGGTGCACCGTGCTAGAACAAGGCTTACCACAGCCTTCGGGCTATAGACAGCTCACTGAGGTTGTGGCGTTCGTTGTGGACCCAGGGCTGAGCGTGCAACCAACCAATCTACCAGGAAAATACCCCCCTGTAGTTAGCATGGTGCACTGCAGAACTGGGCTGGCTTCGACTGCAACGGTACCAAAGATCACAAGGTAGGCAGCTACAGGCAACGCGATGCAGGCCCAATAGAGATGGGGACGGACCGGCTTACGTACTGCAGGCAGCGGGTTGACGGGTTGAGTACTCACCGATTTCCCAAACCAAAGCACCACGGCGGCGTACCTTGGTGGTAGGCGCTTGCGCTGCATACAGGCCCGTAGAGACGGTCAACCACAGGGCAGAGTGGACGGGGTTGTGGCACTTGTGCTACCTCCCTGACTCGAGCTTTTTTAGCATGCCGCGGTTGGTCGTCGTGCTCACGCGCCTCCTCCCGGAGCGAACTTCTTCTCTCCCCAGCAGGGAGGGGGCCGGGCACTGATGGGGGTGCGGCGTTTTCTTCAGTCTGCGTTACGTTTTGTGGACGTCCTTCCGTGCTTACATGGAAGTCGTCATCTCTATCACTTCTCTTCACCGCCACTTTCCTTCTGCGTTTCCAGCACTAACTATCCTGCGGGTGTGCGCAGCACAATGTAATTGTGCAGGCTAAAAAGTGCAGGCAAGCGTTTTTTATCAGCTGCTGGATCGAAAATGGCAGTTAGGTCGTTTCACTTAACGAACAAGATCTTGACCCTTCAACAGCTGACTCTCTGGGGCTCCAAAGCAGTCGGCCGAAGCGGAGCACAGTCAATGAGGCGAAGAATGGCTCTTGTAAGACAGCCAGCACGAAGCGGAGCACAGTCAATGAGGCGAAGAATGGCTCTCGTAAGGCAGCCAGCACGAAGCGGAGCACAGTCAATGAGGCGAAGAATGGCTCTTGTAAGGCAGCCAGCGCGAAGCGGAGCACAGTCAATGAGGCGAAGAATGGCTTTCGTAAGGCAGCCAGCACGAAGCGGAGCACAGTCAATGAGGCGAAGAATGGCTCTTGTAAGGCAGCCAGCACGAAGCGGAGCACAGTCAATGAGGCGAAGAATGGCTCTCGTAAGGCAGCCAGCACGAAGCGGAGCACAGTCAATGAGGCGAAGAATGGCTCTTGTAAGGCAGCCAGCGCGAAGCGGAGCACCGTCCCTCGGGCGAGACACCCCCCGGCGCATGCACGAAGAATTAGCTGACAGTCAACCTCCATTAACGAACAAGATCGCGATCCTTAAACAGCCGGGGGCTCTAGAGGTGCGGTCCGCAAAGGCCTCAGAATACTCTCGTAGTAGGCGGCCTCTGAAGGCAAGCCCATCCAGACATCAAGGCCTCCACAGGCCAGTCCCTTCAGAAAAGTTGACCCACACCAAGGCCGTGGTGTTGCCGTCACGTTGCAGTCAGCCCATTTAGCTTTTGTGTCGAAGCCTCACAACCATCCTAACAGGAAACGAAGACACCGGTCAAAATAAAACACACACACACACACACACACACACACGCACACTCACACCGAAAAAAAAGAAAAGAAAGAAGGGAAACCACGACAAACAACCAAAAAGAAGAAGGCACCTGCCGAGTCAGCCACCCTCCGTTTCTTTTTCTCTTTGTGCTCGTTCTTCTTTTGTTTCTCTTTATTCGCGGAGGAGGAGTGGTTGGCGACACATTTCGCGGTGATCCGAGGCCATCTCTCGTGAGGGCACGGGGGGGCTAGCGCTCTGGCTGCTGACCCGCGCGTGCCGACGAGGTAGCGGTCCGTGCAGGCAGTTCCCGCCCCGAGAGGCGCGAGCCCTCCCTTCCCTCTGCCGCCCCCGGCGATCGCAACCTATCGAACCGACGGAGCCCGCCGCCAAAGAAATCTTCTTGCCTTTTCCTGATTTCCACGAAAAAAAAACTCCCCCCCGCGCCACGTACACAACACGACACCCCCCCCACCCCCTTGCGAAGAAGCGTCGGAGGGGGGCGGGGGGTAGTGTTTTAGCAGGCGAAAGGAGAAGACGAAAGGATGAGCCGGCAATGGGCCGAGTTCCCGGATTCGAGCATGGGGAAGATGAAGCCCGCGGCCAGGTCGTCTCTGTACGCGTCGCTGCACCAGGCACGCGCCTTTGCGGTCGCCGTGGGATACACGGCGGTCGCGATGCCGGACGGCGGCGAAGAGTGCCTGTTCTACCGGGGAACCACCGAAAGCCTCCTGCGGAGCCGCAAGAAGACGAAAGGCTGCACCCTCCTCATCCGCGCCTCGTCGAACGGCGGGCAGGGTGGGGAAGAGGGGGGCGTGGTGAGGGACGGAGACGAGTGGGAGTTTGTAGAAGGCGAGGTGACCGCGGAGGTGGCCCGGTGCCTCGAAAAGGCGCAGGACATCGTCCGGCGTGACCAGCTCACCCGCGAAGAAGAAGACGGCGGGGCCGACGAGAACGCGGAGCCGTGGGGCAACGGGCCGGATGCAGGCGGTCCCCAGTCGGGCGCCGAGCTCTACCCCCGCGACGAGTGCTCGTGCCAGACCGACAGCGGGAGGACGGTTTACATGTGGGAGTACGAGTTGTGGTACCCGTTCGTAGGTTGGCGCGCCCCGTTCTTCTCCTCGTCGTACCACTTCGTCGGCGAAGACGGCGTCTCGATGCCGTCGCCGTACAACGACCAAGTCGACGAGACGTTCGCGTTCCTCCTGCCGCCCAACACGCGGTGGAGCGGAGAGTGGGTCGTGTGCAGCAGCTTTCCGCCGAAGCCCACGGCATCGGCCGCTCCGCCCGCATCCTCGTCTTCGTCTTCCCGAGGAGACCCCACGTGGCTCTACTCGATGGACTTCCGCTACTTCCACTCATCGCGCGGCTTGCTGAGGAAGCGGAGGTGGAAGAGAACGTTCGTCCCCATCGACACCTGATCGAACAAAAGATGTCGGGCTCGCATTGATCTCCTGTGGGCTTTGCGGGTTTCTGGAAAACTGCTTCGGAATCCATGGCGCCGATGGGTCCAGCGAATTAAACGGTGCATGGCGCGGCCAGGGAGGCGGGCTCATGGATGGCGGCTATTCAGTCCAGGAGACGGTAGAGCGTCGGCAGCTCCCTCATACTGTTTGCACGTGGCATGAGGTACTTGTTCGTCGGTTGGCACGCTCCGTTTACCACTTCGCGGGCGCTCTCGATACCAACTCGACGAGACGTTCGCGTTCCTCCTGCCGCCCAACACGCGATCACACTGATCTAAGCATGAACCCCGTGGGCTTGGCGGGTTTCCGGACTACTGTTTTGGAATCGATGACGCCGATGGGTCCGGCGAACAAAATGGCGCGTGTCGCAGGCAGGGAGCTGGTTGAATGAAGGTGCATATCCGGTCGGGGGGGATGGGGTGAGCGTCGGCAGCTCCCTGCCAGCAGCTTTCCGCCGAAGCCCGCGGCATCGGCCGCTCCGCCCGCATCCTCGTCTTCGTCTTCCCGAGGAGACCCCGCGTGGCTACTCGATGGACTTCCGCTACTTCATCGCGCGGCTTGCTGAGGAAGCGGAGGTGGAAGAGAACGTTCGTGCCTATCGACACCTGATCGAACAAAGAATGCCGGGATCACACTGATCTAAGCATGACCCCCGTGGGCTTGGCGGTTTCCGGAAGGAGACCACGCGTGGCTTTACTCGATGGACTTCTACTACTTCCCCTCATTTGTCTGAGGCTTTGCGGTTCCTGGACTTCCCCGAGGCGGATTTTGTCTGCGGTCGGTGTTACGAGCTACGAACTGCCGCCTGACAAACCAGACTCACGCCGCTGTCCTGTCTGCTCAGTGCTTCGCCCTGGCCTCGATGAGTGGAACGTAAAGAATAGCTGGTGATGTGCATAATGGCGGAATGTAAATAGCGCCAGGTTGCCATTATATAAATGCCGGGGCCGATCCTGTCACATTCTCTTTCCTCGTTCCATCCATGCAGGTCCGAAACCTGCTTGTGGAAGCAGCAACCTTCATGCATCCCATGCCCATCGTTTCTTCCAAACATACCTCTCCGCTTTGGTTCCGTCAGCACGCAACGGTCGCACGTATCTGCTGGATAGATTCCCTACCAAAGGACTTCTTTCATTTTGTATTTCTTGCCAAACAATGCAATATTGAAGGAAATGAGAACGCGTCGCAGGTCATCCACTGCGTTTCCTTGTGGCCTGCTACAGGCTGCACCACGAAACAATCGTCTGGGGCAAAGCGTTCAGCGAAAAGAAACAGGCGTGTGTTTGTTCGTACGTGCCGGGGGGAGGATTAGCCTGTTAGTGAGTGCATATAATGGTTAGGCTATTCCTTCTCTCAAACACGCTGCCGGCGCTCTCGTTCGTGTTTACAATAAATGCAGTGTTACTACGAAACGCAATTCCGTCCCATCATCATTTTCCGGTTTCAAACGTGGCTGGCCGCGCCTCATTTTTGGAATGAGCGTGAGAGACAAAAGCCGCGCACAAGTTGCGGGGTAGGGCTAGGCAGTTATTCACGAAGCGCTGAGGATGCGGGATACCGTCGCCCGAAAGAGGCTGGGACGTGTGCATGGCATGCTGCACTGCCAGGTCTAGAGTTGCTCTGGCAGCGCACCAAGGCTAGAACAGCAGGTGTCTGATTGTCTTTCCGTGTGCCTGAAAGTGGCCGTGTCGAGATAGATGGACCTCTCACCTCTGCGACGATTGTTACATCCTCACTGATGACATCCGTCCTTAGCAAGGGCGGCCTTTTTCCTTGAGTAAAAGCACGCAGACTTTTTAGTACTAACAATCTTGTGGGTTGCCCTTCAATGTATTGTGCAGGCTAAAAAGACGTAGACAGCGTGTTTTGGTGGTTGATCAGAATTCCTTACCTGAATACACACAGAGTAACTACAAGTGGGAAAACGATCAACCGGCACGCACAAACAAAACGAAGCGCCTGTCTCCGAGGTTTCATTGTCGCAAACGAATCCCCGTGTGCAGCGGGCGGTGCCCACGGCACACGGCACCAAGCATCCATGCGGAGCATCAAGCTCGTGTAACAGCCAGCGCACACGTATCAGGCTGCCACGCAAACCCACATCATCGCACACACACACGTATCAGGTTACCACACAACGCACTCTCCGGTAGCTCCGGTTCGCTGATCTCCGCGGCCTTTGATAAGTTCTCTCTCTCTCTCTCTCTCTCTCTCTCTCTCTCTCTCTCTCTCTCTCTCTCTCTCTCTCTCTCTCTCTCTCTCTCTCTCTCTCTCTCTCTCTCTCTCTCTCTCTCTCTCTCTCTCTCTCTCTCCGCATGTGATACGAAGAAGCTAGGTTCGTCACGGCAGCCATCCCAGTGAAGGGAAATAAAAATCTTCTCCGCTTCTTGGAGAAGCACCTGCACTCTGTAAGAAACAAACATCACGTGGGCGGCGTCGAAGCTTCACCAGCTGACGCCGAGACGTACGAAAACCTAGACACAAATAGAGCTCAAAGCATCTGCAGAACAACACGAAAAGCCTCAGGCAAACCCCCGTCTGCACACTTCTTCTTCACTTATTTTGCAGCAGCACCTGCTTTGTGTGAGTGCAAGAGTGCACTGACAACGCACCGCCGGCAGTGCCTTGAAAATCTTTTGCTGCTGGAACGATGCCGTGCCTGAGTATCCGCCTGACGTATCTTTTGTGCAGTATGAGTTGAGATTCTCCGTCAAGATGCTAGCCGCCGCCATAGGGCGGGCTATTGCCAAAAGGAGGAGAGCCCGCGACACAACGTGTCAACGCACGCCTGCCAGGCGGTCTCATCCGTCAGTCAGAACGCCCCCGGCTGCGCCACCATCGGTGCAATCATCATCTACGACAGAGCCGCGGCTCGCACCGCGCCTACGACGTAGCAACTTCCGCCCGCCGTAGTAGTACGGGACAGCAGGGGGGCGGACCCGGATACTCCCCGGAGAGATGGTCCCTGCACTCTAACCCGTCTCTCTCTCTCCCTCTTTTGGTGTGCCTGAAAGTGGCCCTGTCGACGTAGATTGACTCGATTTTTGCTCACCTCTGCGACGATGGCGGCATCCCCACTGGCGACATCCACCCTCAGCGAGGGCGGCCTTTTTTTTTTTTTTTTTGTAAAATCAAAAACAACCTCTACTTAGAGCCGTGGTGCGGACAATGGACCGGTACGGTTTACAGGGCAACTCCTGCTCAACTCAAGCTCGCATCCCCGACAGGGAAGCCACGAAGATCGAAGCGATCGCGGCAGGCCGTGAACAACTCTACGCTCGATCACGAAATGGAATGCCTGACTTCTTCCCCATCGTCGACCCGGAAACAGCCAAACCGGCCCGGAAAGTCCGCACCGCGAAAGCGAGCGGGAATTGAACTTGACTTGGAAATGGCTAGTTTGACCACATCCTCATCATCGTTGACTCTCCCGACGGACGACGTCATAAAGTAACGCTAGCCCGTGAACAGTGCTCGCCTGCCTTGATGGCACTTGCCGCTTCGCGGTGACGTGCCACACCCTTTGACTTGTTTTATGTGTTCTCGGAATTGTGTCAGCGCGGTAGCGATGACAGCGAAAACACGTATAGGTGGGAGGGGAGAGGCCCTGGGACTGCTAAGGCGTGACAACCCCGCCCCTGTCTCTCCCAGGGAGCCACCGCGAAACTAGCCTGGCCCACCTGACGGTGGAGGCCCACACCCTTTGACTTGAAAATCCACTGCGCGTCCTCAAGGTCATCCGGAGGTGGATACCCCCCCTTCACTACACTACTACATACCTGAGCCCGTCCATCCCCTCTTGATAAATCGTGATAGATCGAAGAATACAGCAATTCGATGCAGCTCTGATGGACCTGATAGACCGTGGTGGACCGTGATTCACTGTGATAAACAGCAGCAGGCACTTCGATGCAGTTTCAAGAGATAGGGACTGACCGGCTCAATACGCGAGGACGTCGTGGGATTGCCCATACGTCCGTACACTCGATCCACCCCCAAGACCATTTTCTCCCCTCCCCTCTCTGTAAAAGAAGGGAGGTAGCACGAACTACCAGCGGCGGAGGCCACCCCAAAAATATTTCTTACCTTTTCCTTATCCCTCAAAACCAGCACCAATAACAACGACCCCCCTCTCTGCAAATCGGGAAACATATCGATGTACCAGTGCGGAACAACGGTCACCGAAGCTGGCGCTACCCGCGGCACTCGGTTTCTTCCGAGCCTTCTTGCATGCTGTGCCTGCGATGAAGTGTCGGCTTGGAACAAGAAGAATCCAACTGGTTAGTTAAACCACAGCATTTCGCCTCATCACAGCGGTGGCGAGTGGAATGTGACTTCTGCCCAGTGCCCTGAATGTCAACGCTGAGAGATCAGATCAAGCGCGGGTGAACGGCGGCAGTAACTATGACTCTCTTAAGGTAGCCAAATGCCTCGTCAAAGACGCGCATGAATGGACCAATGAGATTCCTTCTGCCCCTGCCTACTATCTGGCGAAACAGCAGTCAAGGAACGGACTTGAAACTGTCAGCGGGGAAAGAAGACAGTCAAGGGAACGGATTCACCGTTCGTGAGAGAAATAGGTCACAGAATCCACATGAGGCAGTGCCCCCTGAACCCAAACCTGAAACGGTACCAGAACCATACTTCACCTCTCTTTCACTCCGCCTTCCGGAGCACACTTAGACAAGCGGATCCTCGTACTAGCCTTCCATCGTGTCACCTAGCCCCCGCCCCCTCTTGCTGCGCTTTTTTATCTCGTTGTGCTAATACCTTGTGACATTCTTCCTTCCATTATACTTCTGACCAGCAACAAAAAGAAAAAAGACACGCGCCGTCCGCCACAGCCGGGCTCCCCTCCCACTCCCCTTTCATTCCTTGCGTACGGAGCCATGCGCCCCTACCCTTTTTGACTCGTTCTTTTACTTCGAAGAAGACTTGCGTGAGCTAGCCAACACTGCAGCTGTCGAGTGTCGTCGCCCAAACCAGCTTATGTCTCGGCCAGCCAGCATCAAACACGCATGAAAGGCAGTCGGTAAAGTTTACCGTTTAAGCACTTAAGGACGGAGGGGGAGTTAATTTGGGAAAAGGGCGGGCTCCATAGCAAACCTCAGGTATCCGTTGAGAGCTCGGAGCAGGATTTCTGCCCGACGAAGGACGCATTTCAAAGATTTGTGTCAGATCTTTCCAATAAAGCAAACAGCGACCACTTTCGACCATTCTTTGGCCTCTCACCCGCGAACTTGACACCCGCGAACTTTCTTGAATTAACTACCCCTATAGTGGTAGTTCGTCCTTAAGTGGTTAAACTGTAATGCTATGATTTCCGCCCAATGGATGATAAAGCACGAAATGGGAACGTGTCAGTAGACCGTAAAGGGTACCTACGGGAACATGTCCTATGGCCGAGAACCAGCAGCAGCAGCAGGTGCTCCCATTTTGGAACAGCCGGTGCCCCACCAGCGGCGGAGCCCTGCACCGGAAGTGGAAGCTGCTGGCGCGGGCGTGCTTCCTCGAGGATAGGTCGCTGTACTGCTGGACGGCCGGCACCGTCGCCGCCTTCGCCGCGCGGCTGGCCGCCGCCGCCTCGGATGCCGTCGGGTACCGCCAGTTCGCCGACGCCCTGCGCGCCGCCACCAACGAGCGCAGCGCCGAAATCAGCGCCCAGCGCCGCATCCCCCTGCGGCAGGTCCCCACCTGGTCCGGGCTCCTGGTAAGCTCCCCGAAACTCCCGGACACTTCCCCGAAACTCCCCGAGACTCCCCGATACTCAGCCCGATTTCTGGGGGAAAAAGTGGAGCTGCCGGTGGGTGGGCAGGTGTACAGGTTGGTAGTTGAGTGGACAGATGGGTGGATGGGGGTGGGCAGGTCGGTGGATGGATGAACAGGTGGGTAGTTGGGTAGACGGGGGGTGGATGGGCGGGCAAGTGGGTGAGGTGTGCAGGTAGGTGTGCTAGTGTGCTTCGGACGCGGCTCTCTTGAGCCGTCCGTGTTCCTCCTCCTCCGATCCTCTTCCTTGGCCACCTCGACAGCTCGCAGGGCGTTTCTTAACACCGTGCGAGAGAACTCGGATGCATCTACCAAACTGTAGCTTGGACTCCTAGGCAGTTGTTGAGGCATACCCTGCAGCCTGCGGATTCGGAGGGCCTGAAGGCGAACCAGCAGTTGCTGGAAAACCTGCCTTTGAGTCCTTGGACACAGGGAGGAGTCTGGAACAGGACGCGTCTTGTGCATGAGCGCAGATTCAACCATCATCTGACTCCTGTTTGCGGTTGCAACCTTCGGTACCACGAGTTTGCCATTCTTCTGTCAAACTCTTCAATTCCAAGAAGTATTCGCGCCCGCCATCTCCCGATGACCTTCCCACTTCTGACCACGCTGCAACAGTCACGTGTAAACCGGGCAGACCCAGTCGTCCCCATCTGGTCCCGAACGACGAGCACCGCTCCTGCACCCGAGTTTAGCCTTCGATGATTGGAAGCCGTACCGGAAACAGTGGGTCAACCCATCCCGGAATTCTGAATTCGTGCACCCGGTTGAAAGGAGTGTCCACTTCGGAGTCCACATTATGTGAAAAGTTGTAGAGTACGGGAGGAACCGGAAATCTCCGGAAAGATGGTACCCGCATTCCAACTCGTCTCGGGAAAGGTCAGTCGACGACCGTATGCAGGTGGGTGGAGGCCCTGGGACTGCGAAGGCGTGACCACCCCATAAGGAGGACTCTCTATCTTGCGTTGTCTCTCTGTCTCAGTCGCCATAGCAACCTTATCCTGCTTTCAGGATGGCCATCGTGCCTCTCATTTGGATTATCAACCTTACTCCTCGCCCGAATTGCCGTCTTCGACCGTAACTGCCCCTGGTCCTGGTGGTTGGGTTAGCATGCAAAGAGCCTGTGGCGAAAATCTGCATCTGCTCTCTTTCGTGACCTCTTCGTGCTACCTCTCTTCGTCACTGGCACTTTTTCTTGCACCTCTGCCCGCCGCGGAGTGCACGTCTCTGTCTTCGATACGCCGCCGCTTCGTTGCCAGCGGCCGTCCTAGTGTCGTCGCCTTCTGCGGCGTTCTCGATGGCGGTGTTGGCGCCGGCATCCGCCGCTTCCCTTGTGGCGCTTGGGCCGATGGTCGCAGCTTGCGTCTCGACTTCGGTGTCGCTTCGGGCGTCCCCGGGGGCGAAGGCCCGCGCTTCTGTCTCTTCGCCGCCGACTCCGCACATCGGCATATCGTGCTGCAGGCATCCGTGGTAGTGGCACGCCTTCCTCCATGCACTGGGTCTCCGCCGCCCACTAAATTTACCCTCTTCTGCCCCTTCTTGCCGGAGGTGCCGTCTTCGAAGGCCTCCCACCAGCACGTCCAATCCTACGTCCATCCCCCAGATCTCATCATTGAATGCGTGCCTGTTCGTCCCAGCTGCGACTCGAGCACGAGCATCGTCCCGCACGACCTCGGGTGGAACGGTTCCTGCTCTCCTTGCCGCGGATCCTGTCGCTACCTGTGTCAAACCGTGTCAACCTGTACCTCCCAGTCTGTCCTTCCTGCTCAGCCTCTATCTTCGTCTTCGGGGCATAGCCAAACACGGGACCGCTTTGCGCAAGGTAGGGCCGTAATAGCGTAGCCCCCTCCCCGCCTTCGCCAAGGCCGGCTGCAGGGAAAGTGGTCGCCACAAAGGAAATACCCCGAAACTCCCCGAAACTCCCCGATACTCCCTGATATTTTTGTCTGGACCAGGTGGGGTCCGCAAGGCTTCTTGAGAGAAAGCACGCGAGTAGAAAGAGTAGAAAGAGGAGCAGAGGAACACTAGCCCATGCCGCAGTCAAGTATCGTCGCCCAAACCAGCTTAGGCCTCCGCCTTTCATGCATGTTTGATGCTAGCACGAAGTCTTTTTGAGAGAAGATATATGAGTAAAAGAGGAAAGCTCCTGTCCATGGACAAGGTGCGTGAGAGGCAAGACCGTGTGATTACACTAAAGTTCAACAAGATCCCCCGCTTTGATATCATCATCCACCAGGTACCGGCCACTGTAGCCACAAGGGTGCCAACGGGAACATGTCCTATGGCCGAGAACCAGCAGCAGCAGCAGCAGCAGCAGGTGCTGCCATTTTGGAACAGCCGGTGCCCCACCAGCGGCGGAGCCCTGCACCGGAAGTGGAAGCTGCTGGCGCGGGCGTGCTTCCTCGAGGATAGGTCGCTGTACTGCTGGACGGCCGGCACCGTCGCCGCCTTCGCCGCGCGGCTGGCCGCCGCCGCCGCCGCCTCGGATGCCGTCGGGTACCGCCAGTTCGCCGACGCCCTGCGCGCCGCCACCAACGAGCGCAGCGCCGAAATCAGCGCCCAGCGCCGCATCCCCCTGCGGCAGGTCCGCAAGGCGATGGCCGAGGCGAAGAGATACGGGGGCATTCCTACCGGGCCAGCGCTGTTCGGCTTCCTGGCGCACGCCCACGACGCCGAGGAGGAAGTCCCTGTAGCAGACCTCGTTCTCCTAACCCACCGCATGCTTTTACACTACGAATCCCGGGTGCACCTGTCCCGTCTGGACGGCGGAAAAGGGTACCTGACGAGGGCAGAGCTGAGAGAGTACCTGGCCGAAATAGCCGGATTGACGCCGCCCGCGGCAGACCCGTGGGATAGCCCGCCCGGCGAGCTGAGCGAGGATGCGTACGTTGCAGGCGTCTGCGCGGTGTTCCACGTCTTTTTCGACTCGAGTCGGCGGAACCACGTCGCGACCGAATCCCTGCTGCAGTCGACCCTTCTCCTCGACATGGTGACCGTCCGGCTCTCGCGCCGGCAGGCCGCGGAGCGAAAGCAGCTCGACCCAGGCCGCACCTGTCACCGGAAGCAATCGCACGACAGCGCCGGTTCTTCGCGGGAGGCCGACAGCGTCCTCGACGCGGTCGGATCGCTGGTGGGCGTCGACTACCAGAAGCAGGTGCGCGACGAGTTCTCGAAGATCTGCTCCTTTTCGAGGGGCGATTGCGGCCGGTCGGAGGTGTCGGCGGCGCAGGTGTACGAAGGCCTGCCGCACCTGAGCCGGAACTTCGTGTCGCGGGTGCTCGACGGATACCCGGGGGGTTGCATGGGGTACGGCGACTTCTGCGAGTTTTTCATCTTGTCCAAAGCGCCCGGAAGCGACGAAGCGCTGCCGTTGTGCTGGCGCGTGCTGGACGTGGCGGGGGCGGGGAGGGTGACCGTGAGCGACTTGCTGGACTTCCTGAGGGGCAACCAGTGGGATCTGCCCGAGCCCGCGCTCAACAGCATCGCGTTCGAGGCTTTCGACACCGTGGCGCACGCTGGCGAGAACAGCGACAAGGGCTTCTTCACCGTCGCCGACCTTAAAAAGGTTGGGGACACACTCCGGATGAGTGTCTTCGGCCTCATCTTCAGCCGCGATCCTCCTACTATAGAAGACGAAGAACCACCGTCACCGCCTGACTTTTGCCTTGTCGAAGATCCGTGACATGCCCCCCTCGCATGGCTATGTGTCGAGGTGTCCTGCTGCTCTTCTTGCGCATTTTGACAACGATTCGTCGCGTGATTCCTTCTGCTTAACGTGAGATGGCAGCAGATGGACTCATCAGAATGCTTTGTGCGCTTCACTCGGTGACACTGATCAGTTCAATGAAAATGAACGCGAAAGGAAGAAAACTAAACGAATTGCACTTACGATGGGGTAACCCCCGAGATAGCCGCTGAATGGTGAGAGAAACAGGCTAGCCCAGGAGGTCACACCACCAAACCCTACTTTTGTTGTCTGATTCCTTTGAATCCGGTGCCCAACACCTTCCTAGAGAGTGGTTCGTTACGCGCTTAGCATTCCCACGATGAATCGACAGAAGTACACCGGCGTTTGCTTTTCTTTGCTGTTGTATGCCACATCTGCGCCGGAACTTGTGTCTTGAGTGCTCGATGGGTGCCGGGGGGGTGCATGGGGTACGGCGACGTCTGCGAGTTTTGCATCTTGTCCAAAGCGCCCGGAAGCGACGAAGCGCTGCCGTTGTGCTGGCGCGTGCTGGACGTGGCGGGGGCGGCCGTGAGCGACTTGCTGGACTTCCTGAGGGGCAACCAGTGGGATCTGCCCGAGCCCGCGCTCAACAGCATCGCGTTCGAGGCTTTCGACACCGTGGCGCACGTTGGCGAGAACAGCGACAAGGGCTTCTTCACCGTCGCCGATCTTAAAAAGGTTGGGGACACACTCCGGATGAGTGTCTTCGGCCTCATCTTCAGCCGCGACCTGCCTGTAGTTGTATCGTTTTCTCTCCCTCTAGCCTCCTTCGAAATGAGCACAAGGCAGTCCCTCGAGTATTTTTACAGTCGACGCAATCTGCTAGACAAAGAACCGAAGGGATTACCCAGTGCTGTAACTACCAAACCACGTGTTGAACGAAACGGACGTGAGGTAATGCGGGTCTACCCCTACAAGAAACGGAAGAAGCCATGCACGCGCCCACCACAGCAGATGAAGAACCATCGTCACCGCCTGACTTTTGTCTTGTCGAAGATCCGTGACATGCTCCCCTCACAGCGCTGCACAACGAACATCGGCACAGTGGCAAAGCTGCTCGGGGAATCGACACCTCGGCTTTCTTTTTTTGTATAAGCACCTGCTTTGTAGGAAATACTTGAGGAGGCTGCCAGTTGCAAAAGATCAAAGGAGGTAAATGTGCTGTAGCCCACACGAAACACAGGTGAATCTGGGTTCAGTGGCGGGCGCAAGCGTTCAACAAAAAAGACCCATTTTGTAGTTGTATTGTTTCTCCCCCTCTAGCCTCCTTCGAAGTAAGCACAAGGCAGCCCCTCGAGTATTTCTGTATAAGCACCTGCTTTGTAGGAAATGCTTGAGGAGACTACCAGTTGTGATAGATCAAAGGAGGTAAATGTGCTGTAGCCCACACGAGACACAGGTGAATCTGGGTTTAGTGGCGGGCGTAAGCGTTGAACGAAAAAAGACCCACTTTGTAGTTGTATTGTTTTCTCCCCCTCTAGCCTCCTTCGAAATGAGCACAAGGCAGTCCCTCGAGTATTTTGTATGCGCACGCTTTGCAGGAAATACTTGAGGAGTGCCAGTTGTGAAATCTCGAAGGAGGTGAAGTGTGGTACTCATCAGCATGCCGATGACCCCCCACGATTCGCAACAATATTCCAATCTCAAAGGAGGTCAACGTGCTGTGAAACGCAGGTAAATCTGGTTTTGTGGCGGGCGTAAGCGTTCAAGCGAAGAATAAAAACACCTTCTTTTTTCCATCTATCTTTGTCAAGAGCTGCAACTCAACTATTCTTTGGACAAGCTAGGAAGCTTGTCCAAAAATTGTTGAATTGTTGAAGCTTGCAGGTTGCCCCTCAATGTATTGAGCAGGCTCAGACGTAGACAGCGTGTTTTGGTAGTTGACAAATATTTCTGACCTGAAAGTGACAGGTGGGAAAACGATCAACCGGCACGAAGCGCAGTCTTTTTAGTCCTCAATGTATTTTGTGCAGGCTGAGACGTAAGGCAGTGTCTTTTGGGGGTCGGTTGATCAGAATTCCTGACAGAGTATATACAGGTGGAAAAACGATCAACCGGCACATGAAGCGCCGTCTTTTTAGTACGAACAATCTTGCGGGTTGCTTCAATGTATTGTGCAGGCTAAAAAGACGTAGGCAGCGTGTTTTGGTTGATCAGAATTCCTTACCTGAATATACACAGGGTAAATACAAGTGGGAAAACGATCAACCGGCACGCACAAACAAAACGAAGCGCCTGTCTTTTTCGTCCTCAATGTATTGTGCAGGCTAAGACGTAAGGCAGCGTCTTTTGGGGGTCGGTCTATCAGAATTCCTAACCTGAAAACGGTTCCCGCGAGCGAACGCCCTGCTTTGTCGATGTTGCGCTTTCGGCATTTTTTGCTCTCTTCTCTTTTTTCTCTTCCGTGTAACCAAGCAAAATATGCTAATTACACAGGCCGTTGCGATGTTTGCATTCCATTTAACCTTTTCCTTACCGTCAGCCAACAAAGAAAGCCAGCATGGAGCTGGTGCGAGCAGTCTGCGCCTGAAAACTGGAAAGTAGGATGAACGTCAGCTGCCGTGTACAGAGAGAGAGAGAGAACAAGTCAACCCAGTCGAAGGAAGTCGGCATCCAATAATGAGTGTGTACCAACTCACCTGCCGAATGCACCGGACCCCTAGGTTTATGCCACGTTCTTATCGATTCTATGAACGGGTGCAGATCAAACCATCATCCATTGCTTCTATTTTTCTTCGCTCCCTTGCTGTCTTTGCATAAGTCGGTAAGTCGTAGAGCAGGCAGCCGTGGTGTAGTTCCTGCAGTTTCTGCTATCCTCCGATGCATTGGTGCTCCCACCGACTTTTTCCACGCTGCATGTCACCTTCTGTTGGCCCGTGCAAACTCACTCACTGTTGGTGGTGCGCCCTGGGCTGGTTACCACACCGCCGGCAACTTTTGTAGCGAGTTCGTCAGGAAGATTTTTGCTCCGCGCCAACAGTCACTTTGGGGCGGTGCTCGAAGGTTTCGCGCGGCAAACATGCTTTTCAAGGCTTTTTCGGCAATGCCCGCGCTGTGAATAGTTTACCCATTATTGATGAAGCAGCCCCCCTCCCCCCCTAGGCATAGGTGGCGGGCGAGTCAAAAGGCGAGTTTCGGGGCTCGAGGGCCCTAGGGCGAGTCTGGGGCGAGTGGGCGAGTCAAAAGGCGAGTTTCGGGGCTCGAGGGCCCTAGGGCGAGTCTGGGGCGAGTGGGCGAGTCAAAAGGCGAGTTTCGGGGCTCGAGGGCCCTCGGGCGAGTCAAAAGGCGAGTTTCGGGGCCCGAGGGCCCTAGGGCGAGTCAAAAGGCGAGTTTCGGGGCTCGAGGGCCCTAGGGCGAGTCTGGGGCGAGTGGGCGAGTCAAAAGGCGAGTTTCGGGGCTCGAGGGCCCTAGGGCGAGTCAAAAGGCGAGTTTCGGGGCTCGAGGGTCCTAGGGCGAGTCAAAAGGCGAGTTTCGGGGCTCGAGGGCCCTAGGGCGAGTCTGGGGCGAGTGGGCGAGTCAAAAGGCGAGTTTCGGGGCCCGAGGGCCCTAGGGCGAGTCAAAAGGCGAGTTTCGGGGCTCGAGGGCCCTAGGGCGAGTCTGGGGCGAGTGGGCGAGTCAAAAGGCGAGTTTCGGGGCTCGAGGGCCCTAGGGCGAGTCTGGGGCGAGTGGGCGAGTCAAAAGGCGAGTTTCGGGGCCCGAGGGCCCTAGGGCGAGTCAAAAGGCGAGTTTCGGGGCCCGAGGGCCCTGGGGCGAGTCAAAAGGCGAGTTTCGGGGCTCGAGGGCCCTAGGGCGAGTCTGGGGCGAGTCGCGACTCGCCCGCCACCTATGCCTAGGCGTATCAGATTCTCGTCTAAACTCGTCATACTGGGGGTATTTTGGCCACAAGGTCGTTTTTGGGACATATTCTTTGGTGCTAAGAAATGTTGTGTGAGGCAAACTCAAAAAGTCGTCCCCGGTGTGCCACGTTTGCTACCTGGTTGGCCCATCTTCCGTTCAGGAACCAGTGCAATGTGCTAGCGGGAAGCTGCAGGTACCTATTTCTGAGCTGCTATGCCATGGCAATCTTTTGGCCCAACCCCAAAGTTCTTCATTTGGGCCCAGTTTCGTTTTTTTTTTGTTTGGAGTTCGTGCTGGGGCTAGGTAAGACGGTTCTGAATGAAAGGAAACAGCCGTTTGTCTTCGACACTAAAATCTTGGCTGTGTTGTCGACCTGGTAGTTTTCCCAAGTGTTGTTCGACCCATTTCTGTTGCTTACACCCTACTAGTGCTCCTAGGGATGGTACCAAACGTGGCACAAAATATTTCCTGGCCAGAAAAACGGTAAAGATTGTCGCAAACGGCGGAATAAAAACACTTCTGACCATTTCCCCCGGAGGATCGTGGAGTTTGAGTTGAACTTTTGCGCGCATGTTTTTTGTCTTTGCAAATTTCAGAAAAATTGGACGCGGGTTCAGGTGACATTACCCCCCCCTAGAAGGCAACAACCGCGCGGAGGGGACGCCAGATGGAATGACCTCTAAAGTCCTTCTATCCACTCAAAACAATAGTCAACCCCCGACCCGCAGGACTTTAGAAAAGACAAACCCCGGATACTTCCGAAGAGAAAGCTTACACCACTCTAGCTTCAACCCAAACCTCTAAAAGAAGAAGAAGAAAGAAAAAGAAAAGCTCAAGAAGAAGAAGGGCAGCAGCACTCAACCCGCGTGCTAGCGGCAAGAAACACACGCACACCCAAACGCACATCGCACCCGCGCTCAGCCGCTGCCTGAGACCCTCCTGCGGGGAGGCAACTGGGAGGTGCTCCAACCAGCCTTCGGTCAGTGCGGCGATGGTGAACACGATGACACAGAAGCGAGCGACCAATTACGGCCGTGCGATAGGCGGAATCCCCATCAGGCACGACGTCATTGCGATGAAGATGCTGCTGTGCGAGGCGCGAGCGAGAGAGCGAAGCTTGCTGCTGACGCCCGGGGAGCGGCGCAAGGCCGACATCAAGTGGCGGTTCGTTCTCACGCAGGTCAAAGAGGCAGAGCGAAAGGGCGCCAGCCCCTGCGAAATCAGGGCGGATCTGGCCAGCAGGTTTGCGCACCTTTTTTTTTTTTTTTCCCGAAGACAACTAGTGTCAGACTAGCCTACCCGAAGGCAGTTGATTCCTTTAGGCAAGATTTCTCTACCGGCGGAAGTTGTTTGGGTTAACGTCTTTTTTTTTTTTTTCTTTACTTGTATAAGGTACCAGGGAAAGCCTGCTACACGGGAGCCAAGCTTCACGTGTTCGGCCGTACTGCAGAGCCACGGGCCTACGGGTCAAGTGGCTACCGATTTCCCAAACTAAAGCATCAAGGCTTGGCGCACCTTGGGGCTTGGCGCTCGCGCTGAACACAAGCTCGTCGAGACGGTCAGCCGCAGGGCAGAGCGGACGGGGTTGTAGCACTGTGCTGCCTCCGACTCAAGCTTTGCAAGCTGTGGTTGACCGTCACGTTCCTGGACCAGGAGCGGCCTCTTTCTTCTTTCCGAGATTACCCCCTCAGGTGACACCATTTATCTGTAGCCATACTTCAACCTTCTTGGAAGTTTTTTGTGTTACCGTCGATCCCGAAGGACGATCAGTTTGGTGTTTTTTTTTTTTTTTTTTTTGGAACAACATTTTATCTATATAAAACCACCTGGTCCGGGCTCCTGGTAAGTTCCCCGAAACTCCCCGACACTTCCCCGAAACTCCCCGATACTCAGCCCGATTTTTGTGGGAAAAAGTGGGGCTGCCGGTGGGTGGGCAGGTGTACAGGTTGGTAGTTGAGTGGACAGATGGGTGGATGGGGGTGGGCAGGTCGGTGGATGGGTGAACATTGGGTAGACGGGTGAGGGCAAGTGGGTGAGGTGTGCAGGTAGGTGTGCTAGTGTGATTCGGACGTGGCTCACTTGAGCCGTCCGTGTTCCTCCTCCTCCGATCCTCTTCCTCTACTAACCGGATGCATCTACCAACTGTAGCTTGGACTCCTGGGCAGTTGTTGGGGCACACCCTTCAGCCTGCGGATTCGGAGGGCCTGAAGGCGAACCAGCAGTTGCTGGAAAACCTGCAGGACCTGCCTTTGAGTCCTTGGACACAGGGAGGAGTCTGAACAGGACGCGTCGTGTGCATGTGCGCAGGTTCAACCATCATCTGACTCTTCTGTTTGCGGTTGCAACCTTCGGTACCACGAGTTTGCCATTCTTATGTCAAACTCTCCAATCCCCTCTTGGGTTTTGGTTTGGGCAAAAAGTATTCGCGCCCGCCATCTCCCGATGACCTTCCCACTTCTGACCACGCTGCAGCAGTCACGTGTAAACCGGGCAGACCCAGTCGTCCCCCATCTGGTCCCGAACGACGAGCACCGCTCCTGCACCCGAGTTTAGCCTTCGATGATTGGAAGCCGCATCGGAAACAGTGGGTCAACCCATCCCGGAATTCTGAATTCGTGCACCCGGTTGAAAGGAGTGTCCACTTCGGAGTCCACCTTATGTGAAAAGTTGTAGAGTACGGGAGGAACCGGAAATCTCCGGAAAGATGGTACCCGCATTCCAACTCGTCTCGGGAATGGTCAGTCGACGACCGTATGCAGGTGGGTGGAGGCCCTGGGACTGCGAAGGCGTGACCACCCCATAAGGAGGACTCTCTATCTTGCGTTATCTCTCTGTCCCAGTCGCCATAGCAACCGTATCCTGGCCAAGCATCATCCTGCAACCCTGCTTTCGGATGGCCATCGTGCCTCTCATTTTGGTTATCAACCTTACTCCTCGCTCGAATTGCCGTCTTCGACCGTAGCTGCCCCTGGTCCTGGTGGTTAGGGTTAGCATGCGAAGAGCCTGTGGCGATAATCTGCATCTGCTCTCTTTCGTGACTACCTCTTCGTGCTACCTCTCTTCGTCACTGGTACCTTATCTTGACCTCTGCCCGCCGCGGAGTGCACGTCTCTGTCTTCGATGATGGCGAGTCCTTACGCCGCCGCTTCGTTGCAGCGGCCGTCCTAGTGTCGTCGCCTTGTCTTCGGCGTTCTCGATGGCGGTGTTGGCGCCGGCATCCGCCGCTTCCCTTGTGGCGCTTTGGGCCGATGGTCGCAGCCTGCGTCTCGACTTCGGTGTCGCTTCGGGCGTCCCCAGGGGCGAAGGCCCGCGCTTCCGTCTCTTTGCCGCCGACTCCGCACATCGGCATATCGTGCTGCAGGCAGGCATCCGCGGTGTGAGTTCCTGCAGCATTCCGCGATCGTCTTGCACGTCCCGCACTGCGTCATCCTGTGCTTCTCGCAATACTTCACGGCGAGGCCGTCCCCTGTCGCGTGGTGTGCCTCGGCAGCAGCGCGCTACCGACGCTTGCCGATGCTTGCACTCTTCGCATTTCGCTTTGTGATGTCTCGTACACACTCTCTCGTCCTTGGTGGTGGCCTGGGCACGCCTACCTCCATGCACTGGGTCTCCGCCGCCCACTAAATTTACCCTCTTCTGCCCCTTCTTGCCGGAGGTGCCGTCTTCGAAGGCGTCCCACCAGCACGTCCGCCCATACGTGGAAAATACGTCCATCCCCCAGACCTCATCATTGAAGGCGTGCCTGTTCGTCCCCAGCTGCGACTCGAGCACGAGCATTGTCTCTGTACCCGCACGACCTCTGGTGGAACAGTTCCTGCTCTCCTTGCCGCAGCGGATCCTGTCGCTACCTGTGTCAAACCGTGCCAACCTGTACCTCCCAGTCTGTCCTTCCTTCTCAGCCTCTATCTTCGTCTTCGGGGCATAGCCAAACACGGGGACAGCTGCGCAAGGTAGGCCCATAATAGCGTAGCCCCTCCCCGCCTTCGCCAAGGCCGGCTGCAGGGAAAGTGGTCGCCACAAAGGAAATACCCCGAAACTCCCCGAATTTCCCCGAAACTCCCCGAAACTCCCCGGAACTCCCCGAAACTCCCCGATACTCCCCGATATTTTCGTCTGGACCAGGTGGTTAAATGTAAAATGCAATGTGTTAGGTACCAGGGAAAGCCTGCTACACGGGAGCCAAGCTTCACGTGTTCGGCCGTACTGCAGAGCCACGGGCCTACGGGTCAAGTGGCTACCGATTTCCCAAACTAAAGCATCAAGGCTTGGCGCACCTTGGGGCTTGGCGCTCGCGCTGAACACAAGCTCGTCGAGACGGTCAGCCGCAGGGCAGAGCGGACGGGGTTGTGGCACTGTGCTGCCTCCGACTCAAGCTTTGCAAGCTGTGGTTGACCGTTACGTTCCTGGACCAGGAGCGGCCTTTTTCTTCTTCTCTTCTTTCTTGGAACGACATACCACGCTGGACATGTCAGTCACGCATATCACCAATGCATTGTTGGTGCTGAGAATTAGTAGTTGGCAGCGTACTACATAAAACTTACCCAAAGCAGGTGAGTTCCGCTAGTGGGCACGTCCTCAGAAATACTCGAGGGGCTGCCTTGTGCTTACTTCGAAGGAGGCTAGAGGGGGAGAAACAATACAACTACAAAATGGGTCTTTTTTGTTGAACGCTTACGCCCGCCACTAAACCCAGATTTACCTGTGTTTCGTGTGGGCTACAGCACATTTACCTCCTTTGATCTTTTGCAACTGGCAGCCTCCTCAAGTATTTCCTACGAAGCAGGTGCTTATACAAAAAAATCCCGATTGAACCGGACATATATGCCCGGTTGGTCAGATTTGGGTTAAACCACGGGGGCAGCTACGATTTCTGCAGGTCGCGCTCTCTTCAAATTTTGAACAACGAATTCTTCCTCCTCTACACAGATACCCGTTCCAAGGCATGCTGACGCCGCAGTACCTCTTCAACAAGGAACTCGAGAAGCGTGGCGTCGTCGCTGAGGCGAACTCGGTCATCTTCTCGAACAGCAGCCGCACGTCTCACGCATCCAGCAAAACCAGCGAGTCGAGCCGGAATTCCTCGTCCGAGAAATCCGAGAAGGACGACTGAGTACTGTCCGCTTCGGCGGGCGAAAACGAAAAGAAGATCATAAAGCAACAAAAGTCGAGAAACACCTGACAGCACTTCCTCAACTTCGGTTGATTGTCGACAACGCAAAATGAAGACGTGTGCCGAACGGTAGGTGTTTCAGTTCGCCGTCTGTCCAGTTTTTTTTTCGTGGTGTGTGGGTGTGTGCTATGCGACGAGATCAGGAGCCCTGGACGGTCTGGCAATAGTGGTGCAGGGAGATCTCCCAGCGAATTTTATTGGAACGAGCCACACGGGCGACAACCGTCAGCATGAGCATTTCGCACACCTCTGCTGGTAGACCCTAGTTTACCGCACCCCGGGGGAGGGAATCCGTGACTTCATACAAAAAAAAACTTTCACTCCAAAAAAAAAAAAAAAAAAAATGAACCCCAGGCACATTTCTATCTATTGTGTCCTTGGGTAGGCAAAGGCGGCCGCAGCAAGAGAAAAAAAGATAGAAGAAGAAATAAAAAGACCCGGAGGCTTTTGCATTGCGTTATCGGTGTTTCACACCGTGAAACACCCCGGGCGTGGGGGGTTTTGAAAGAAAAGCCCACCGCATGGGCGCGGACCTGATGGCGGAAAAATGACAACTGATATCGAAATGGGCCTGTGGCACACTACTGCAGTACATCGGTACAGAGCGTGCGATCTGAGTCATCGTCTGACGGTCAAACCAACACCGGGAATAGTCGTGGTTTGACAGAGTACCTGTAGCGATGGCCTGCATTGGCCACAAGGTGACTGCATCTTCGATCGTACCGCGTCGTACTTCAGGCGTTTGCATTCGAAGTATTGTCTTCGCGCGGTCGCTTTGCGTCCTTCCACTATAACTGCCTGTGATAGGCTACGATAGTCGAGGTTAGAATGCAGAGTATCTGTAGCGATGGCCTACATTGGTCACTAGGTGACTGCCTCTTCGATGGTACCGGGTCTTGCTTCCGGCGTTTGCACTCATTCGAATCCTCGTCTTCGCGCGGTCGCGTCGACCCGTGGATAGAGCTGAAGAAAGCCCCCGCTCACGCCGGGGGGTTTCGCAAACTTTCAAAAGCCTGTTATACCAAGAGAGGGGGGGGGGTAAAGGAAAGGCCCACCCCAAGCAAACTCCCCGCTGGTAGAGAAACCCTGCTGTGTGTGTGGCCGTGACACTCGCTGTCGCTGGAGAGAAAAGCGAGAAAGGAGTTTCAAGCGAACTTTCCCTCGCAAAAAAAAGAAAAACAAAAAAGAAAAGCTGAGGGCAACCCAACGACAAACAAAAAAAAAAAAAATGAAAAAGGATTAGGTGGGGGGAACAAGGAAATGAGGGCTGAAGAAAAATAGATCAGCTGCTTTTTTTATTCGATGCGGGTAAACCGTAAGTTGACTTGACAAAAGGCCGGCGTGTTCGTTGTGGGTGCACTCGGAAGCCCCTTTCATGATGCCTATCGGGCACGCTAACGGTGCGGATCGGTATTGGCCCGACCCTGAGCCGGTTTACCTTTATCCGCTGGAACTTCATCGTATTGCCTGCTCTTTCTAGTGCAGGCCATCGCTAAAGATGTTCTGCATTCTCATCTCAACTGCTGCTGTCTGTCACAGTAGCATGACACATCATGTGCGAAGAGATAACCGCGCCGCCGGCCATGCAGATTACCGCCACAGATTCTTTGCGTTCAAGCCCAAAGTATCAGCAGTCTATCAGCAGGGTTGAGTGGACTGGCTAATAATCTCGAGTACAGCACTTGAAGAATCGGAGCGTCAGTCTCTCCTACCGGACACGCAATCGATCTTGTCAAACTACGGTGAAAGCTGGGTGGGAGAAACCAGCAAAAGATAAGGAGAATCATCCTAAACCCACCGGTTCGAATGAAGTGCCTATTTCTTTTTCTGCCGCTCCCTCCACTTCTACCCTCCCCCACCTATGTTGAGAGATGCTCCACTCCTTTTCTTATTGGAAAGTATGCACAATGCTGCAGGGGGCTAGTTGACTGTTCCCAGTTGACGGATTCTTTGGGGGAACGGTCTTTTCGAGACCGTGCCCCGGCAACAAACGAAAATAAAAAACCTTGCCACTGAAAAACGCTTTGAAGGTAGTCCCGACTCTATACACGGCGAAGTCCTCCAGCTTCAGAGGCTGGAGTTAAAGAGGGTGTGCCCGAGTCGCGCCCGAAAAGCAATCAAAACGCGTGTAAATCTACACCCGAAAAAGCGGGTGCGACACCCGCTCCTATCACTCCAGCTTCCCTCCAGCTTCTGAGGCTGCGCTCCGCCGTGTATGAGCCGGTCCATCCCCTCTTGATAGACCGTGATAGACCGAAGAATACAGCACCGGGCAATTCGATGCAGACTAGGGATGGACCTGATAGACCGTGGTGGACCGTGATTCACTGTGATAAACAGCGGCCGGCACTTCGATGCAGTTTCAAGCGATAGGGACGGACCGGCTCAGTGTAGGGAGCGGATGAAAATGCCAAGTTCGCAGTTCGGAGCGGGCTCACAATTTACGACCAACAAACAACCTCCAACGACGTGTTCATCCAATGTGGGCTCGACGTTCCGCTGATCTGCATGAAAAGCTGAACTTGAAGTTACACGACGATGCGCGTTGAAGAGTGAGTGTAAAATACTCGACGTTGCTGCTTCGACTCCGAATGGAAGGGAGGAAATATAGAGGTACCTCCCCCCCCCGTGTTTAAGATCGCGTTTTTCCGTGTTTAAGATCGCCCCCCAAAAAAAAAAAACCGATCTAATACACGGGGGGGGACGATCTTAAACACGGGGGGGGGACAAAAAACACCCCAATTTTTTTTTCCCGCTACGCGGGGCCCTGAACCCCCCCCAGTGCTGATGCTAAGGCCCCTAAACTCGGCATCGTTGTCAGCCGGACGGCAACGAGGGTGGGTGGTCCCCCCCCCCCTAAACACCCCCCCCCTCCTGCAGGGCCTGTGTGCAGCAGGGTGGTGACCGCTCCAAGGTGGTTTCCTCAGCAGCGACCAAGAAAAAAAAAACTTTTTTTTTGGCCCAAATCCTCCCAAAAAAGCACTCGAAAAAAAGTTTTTTTGACCCACTTTTTCCACTATTTCACCTTGGAGAATTTAGCTAAGGTGGGTCCCACAGTAGGTCCACAGTGGGTTGCACCAGGAGGGGGGGGGGGGG